>JACBKR010006065.1:0-14844 GCA_014218235.1 Colocasia esculenta | reverse complement strand
GCCTCACTCCCTTCAAAACTATTGCAAGCTCCCAAATGTTTACTTTCCCCCGGGTTTCAAGGCTCCGAAATATCGCAAGTATGACGGGACCTCTTGTCACGCCCCGACGCGGAATATCGGAGCGCGAAGGCAGTTGCAAGAAAAAGGTATAGAGCAAATACTAGACATCAAACCATTGCACATTGAATAACACTAAAGTAAATCTTTCTCATTAATAACTTTTCAAATGTCTAGTTACAACCACTAATATCAGAGCCATTCTATAGGGCCCAATTACATTGCAATAAAAGGAAATAACTAACTACAACTCTAAGATAACATAATGACTCGAGGGTACTCCTGACTTCACTCTTGGTCATTCCCTTCCTCGTGAGTGTATGTGTCATCCTCGGTCTCACCTGAGAACACAACATCAAATAACGTAGGGTGAGTGATAACGCCCAGTAGGACTTAAATCTCAAGCTCAAGCAGCTTTAAATAATTAACGTATTTAATGGCAGAGTATCTAAAGATAGCAGGTACAGAGAGTCAAAATATAGCAAGAGATAGCACAACCGTAACAAGATAGCACAATAGCACGAGATCGAGTATAGTTTCCAAAAATAGCACACGTATCGAGTATAGCACGAATAGCAGGATGGCCATAGCACAACTAGCACAAGTATGATAATAGCACGATGAGTATAGCACTTGTTTGTCATTCTAGACATCGAGAGAGTATAGCACGTTTTGTGTTTTGATTGTCATATAGATAGTCGAGATAGATAGCACTTGAGTGTAATGCCAAACACTCTGATCATTTAACTCCCATGGGCACTAGCACTTTCGAGCGCACATCCCAGGACCAGATCGGGCCCTTTATATATTGCCAGGCATTAGTTATATTGTTTATCTTTAGACAATCAGACAGTGGCCAATATAGAGTACCAAGAAGTAGATGAGAGCACTAGATGAATAGACGAGATAGTAAAGTGAACGTGAATAGACGAGCGAGTAGAGTACAGATGAGAGCTAAGGGTACAACGCGTAACAACGAGTAAACAGGCGATAGTAACAGTTGCACAACACAGCGCACGTCGTATTGGCAGTCAGGTGGAATTCACGATCTTCCCGCTGCCCATGTTATGCACAAGTCCAAAGGTCCGACGTGGTTCAAGGTAAGAGCGAACTTCTAATAGCCGTTTGGATCATATCGATCCCTAAAGGTGTAATGGGTGTTAGGGTACAACCGGCTCGTCGACCATGTGGGAATCCATGATCAGAGGAGACTTAGGAGGCCTTGTGCAAGGGTTCACTAGTCCGGAGAAAGGAATATCCGACGGAGAGTTCACCACAAGCCAAGTAAAGTGTGTATATAAAACAGGTGCTCGACGTTCTAGAGGAATTCTAGAACAGTAGAGCGTCGACAACGCTAGAAACGAATACAAGTCCTTTAAAATAGGGCAATTAATATACGTTATTGCAATAAATTACCAGATACATTATGAGATATTTTATGCCAGATTCAGCCATATATGGATGGTTCATGTGTGTGCATGTGTAAGAGAAATCATAGATAGAAATTTTTGGGTTTTCATGCAAAATCCTGTGAACGCGACGTACCCATGTAAGGGTCACGACAGGGTCATGATGGAACGCGACAGGGTCCTGTACGAGTCGCGATAGGGCTGTCTACTCAAGCGGCCAGAACGCGATGGGGTCTCCTGTCGCGTTCAGAACGCGACAAGAAGAGGCGTCGCGACGGGCTTGAGAACGCGACCTGTCGGGCCGTCACGTTCTCAGGTCCGTGGACCGAGTCTGATAGAGTTCTGCTCTATCTTGGATTGCGGTCCAGAATATCAGATTTTGATACAGGTCGTTCAGAAAATCATAACTAATTGTATACACGATGAAAAATCATGAAACCAGGGGCAAATGAAACTAGACATGCGAGAGTACTTCAAAATAGGAATTAGAGAGAGCATGGTTTGAGCATGAACAATAACGAGTAACACAGAACATGATACACAGAGCAAGATTGATTTAATTCGAGCAACATGCTCAACAAAAATAGGACTTTCAGGGGCAAAAGATCCCTAACAACATGAAGTGTCTACAGTAAAAATTCGTAGCATGGGATCAAGTGTACATAGAGATATGATTCAAACATGATGACTCGGGGTTATCATGTTTGCAGAACTTCTAAAATCAAGAACAAAAGATTGGCTCGATGAAAAATTATGAAACAAGAGGACTTTTGTTCCTGTGATGGAACTACCTATAGACGGATTTGATTTGGTTTTGCTTGTGAGAATGCCTACCTTTGACTCGATTTATCTTCTAGGGCTTAGAACTCCAAGAACGAAGGAAGAAGCTTGATGATCTTCCTCTCCTCGATTTCTCCTCCTCCTTGGCCTCTTCTCTACATCCAAGAAGCCCTTTGCACGAGCTAGGGCCGTCCATGAGGGTTTAAGAGTGTATTTATATAAATACAAGTTCTTATTCCTACTACTACTCAAATCCTCTTAATTACGAGATTTCCTAACTCCAACTTCCTTTCTTGCTTTCCAACCTCTATTTAGGTTAGGATGGGATCTAAATTCGTGCTAGACTATATGGGGTAGGTTTAGGAATCCAATTCCAACTCTTATTGCCTCTTTTCATGCTTAAAGAATCCTTTTCTATTAGGAGATATTAAGACTCCGAATTTAGAGTATTTTCTTTTAAATTTCTATTTGTAAATTCATATTTTGACCCAATAAATTCTAGAGGATCCATTAGCCAAAGCCCATTACTCTTTTCCATTTAATGGGTTTTATTTATGCTCTTTTCATTGAATATCCCTTTAGTTGAGTTTTTAATTTATGATTTAAATTTTTTTTTTCTCAAAATTCAGGTTGCTACACCTCCGACCCCCAATCCCATCTCGCCGGCTTTCTCATGGATTCCCACCGGTGGTTATATGATCGGGTCCTCATGGTTCACCTCTTCCAACATCGTTAGAAGGGGAGGCTTTGAGGTGGTTCACCTCCCTACCTGCATTCGATCTTATTAACTTTAACATTGTCTCCGAACGCTTCATCTCTCATTTCTCTTACATGGCCACCCAGTCCCCACACTTCCTGACTTGGTGGCGGAAATGATGAGGCCGGATGAAGACTTTGTCACTTTTTCCAACCACTGGAGATCCATGGCTTCGAGGGCCGACCTCCCCATCCTGGAGTCTCAAGCCATCACCATGATAGTCACCAACACCACTCCTTTGCTTAGATCCATATTGATGCTTACTGACTTTCCCTCCTTTCTACACCTTTACAATCGAGCTAGGGTGGTTCAAAACCAAATCAAGGACTCCTCCCTCCCGCCATTCTTTGAAGGGAAGCCTAAGGGACACAAGGCTCCCGCGGCACCTACCACCGAGGGGGTGACTGTCAATGAGTCCATTAGTGCCTACAGTCAACCACTAAGGCCCCCTAACAAACCCTCCACTCCCACCTCCAATCCTCACCAATTCTTATCACATCCCTCTAGGCCCTATTCAGCTGTTCCTCCACCTTCTGGCTATACCCGTCCCGGTCCCAAGAGATCTCACTATCCTGCTCTCCTGAATCTCTTGGGGACATATTCTTTGCCCTCATGTCTTGCGATGCTATCCAACTTCCCCCACAAAAGGAGGGTGTGCATCCGAGGGCTGACACCTCAAAGTAATGTCCTTATCATAGGGCCCCCGGTCATGAAATCCACAATTGTTTTACCTTCCGTGACTGGGTATATGCCATGAATGATCAGGGTAGGATCAATTGGCATGACGTCAAGGTCGCCATTTCCAAGTCTAGGTACACAAGAAGGGATCTGGGTATTGTGCAGAACCCCCTCCCCAACCACCAAAACAACATCAACCCATCCTCCAATTCCCAGAAAAAGGTCAACACCATGACACATCAAGAACCTTGGGTTGTGAGCAGAGAACAACAGTGGGGGATAGAAGGTTTTTGTAACGACCCCGAGAACCAGACCCTCGGCCCAAGCCGAGGACTCGATTTTCGCGGTCGCCGCCCATGGAGGGGACCCGGAAGGGCTATAAACAAGTCTAACATAATATGTAAGGGAAATAAATGTCAACTACTGAACTAGGAGCACACACGTGCAAGCAAAAAGAAGAGCGAGACCGCAGCGTATCGCTCTAGGTACAGTCCCAACACACAACGAGTACAAGTAAAGAAGGGAAAGACAAAGCCCTTAGGGGCATACCCCGAGGGTGAAGCGACAACTGAAGGGGAAAACCCACTGCTAGCTACGAGGATGACGACTACTGCCCCGCCTCCTCCGCCCAACGTGCACCTGGCCGCTGCTGAGAAGTCTCACCTAGAAAAAGAAGGGATGAGCTTCACAACAGAAGCTCAGTAGGGACTACCAATCTCCTACTGGCTCTAACAAGAGGGAAAGAATATATATAAACAAATTAAATGACAGTAGTTCCGTATATTCTAAGCTATACGGGAAAACACGGAAACAAAGCTAACTATCTAGCAACTGTACGGAAAGGACAGCACGGTCGGAAACTCCGTACGACCTGTATGTCGTGACCACCACACGGTTGGTAACAAAGACAGAGTGAACCCTGCCTGGACAAGAGACACTAGCTACAGAAACCTCTACCACTAGTCAACTGGTCAGGAGCGCCCACTGACATCTTACCCTTGACCCAAGTCCAAACCTCAACTCTCGTCAGAGTAGGGGCAAGAGTACAAAGTAACACAACAGTAACCGCCGTAGTCTGGCCGGACAACGGTCCCATGCCTAGCCTCTCTAGGTGGTTCCAGGGCCACAATGAGCAAGGCAGTGAGAAGAAGGACTGACTGGCCTACGTCGGGAAGACTCCAAACGGCCTCGGCGTCCCAGACCAACCAAGAGAGCTCTGCAAACAACTCAACGTCGCTATCCTAACCACCATTTTCCCCTCCGCTCCAGAGTCAGTGACTCGAGCACGCCCGCCGCTTGGAGCACTCCCTCAACAGACGCACGGGGACGGGGGTCCTAGGTAAACGGTAACAGCCTCTCTCTCGGGACAAGCCCTCAGGTGCCGAGCTATAACGACCCCGAGAACCCAACCCTCGGCCAACGTCGAGGACCCGATTTTCGCGGTCGCCGCCCATGGATCCGGAGGCCCAGAAGGGCTATAATATGAGTCCAACAAAATATGTAAAGGATGTAAGCGTCAACTGCTAACTAGGAGCACACACGCGGAAGCAGAAAAGAGAGCGAGACCGCTGCGTATCGCTCTAGGTACAGTCCCAACACACAACTAGTACAAGTAAAAGACGGGGGGATAACAAGTCCCTTAGGGGCATACCCCGAGGGTGATGTACACCAAGAGGGGGAACCACTGCTAGCTACGGGGCCTACGACTACCGCCCCGTCTCCTCCGCTCGGCGCACGCCCTGCCGCTGCTGAGAAGTCTCACCTGGGAAAAAGGAGGGATGAGATTCACAACAGAAGCTCAGTATGAACTACCAATCTCCTACTGGCTCTAACAGGTAGAAGAATATATAATCAATTAAATAACAACAGTTATATGTTCTACCTACAAACGAAGAACGGAAGCAAAGCTACTACTAGCAACGGTACGGAAGTACAACACGGTCGGAAACTCCGTATGACTGCTCATCGTGACCACCACATGGCTAGCAAACACAGACAGAGGGAACTCTGCCTGGACAAGAAACACTAGCTATGGAAAGCACTACCACTAGTCAACGGTCAGGTGTGCCCACTGACGTCTTATCCTCGACCCAGGCCCAAACCTCCACATCTCGTCAGAGTGAGGCAGGACACAAAGTAACACAACAGAAACTGCCGTAGTCTGGCCAGACTACAGTCCCATGCCTGACCTCTCTAGGCAGTTCCGGGGCCGCAAAGAGCGAGGCAGCGAGAAAAGGACTAGCTGGACTGCACCGGGAAGAACTCCTCAAAACGACCTCGGCGTCCCAAACCAACTACGAGAGCTCTGCAAACGACTCAACGCCACTGTCCTAACCACCGTTTTCCCCTCCGCTCATGCCCGCCACCCGGAGTACTCCCTCAACAGGCGCGCGGGGACGAGGGTCCCAAGCAACGATAACAACCTCTCTCACGGGACAAGCCCTTAAGTGCCGAGCACCGGGCGAACGACTAGTGTAGGACCGTCCTAGGGGACTAGCACAGGTGCCACGGGTACAGTAAAAGCGGAAATGGTGAAGACTCCTCAAAACACGGACTTTGCAAGACCTACTTGTCTCTCTGCTATAGTCGCGACGCATAGGGCCGTCGTGACCTTGTCGCGACGTCTAGACCGGTCACGACACTGTCGCGACGGCCCAAGCCGTCGCGACCAGGTCGCGACGCTCAACAGCGTCACGATGTTGTCGCGACCGGCAAGGCCGTCGCGACATCATCGCGACCTCTATAGCGGTCGCGTCTCTAGACGAGGGGGATCCGGTGCAGTCCTCCTGAAGACCACCCCAAAACACGATATAAATGTTGCCCAACTAGCAAGCCCAGAGGGGGGGTGAATGGGATTCTTAAAATTAATGAGTACCTTAAACATGTTCACAAAACAGTCACACAGAACACACTCGATTGGTGTTAGAGTTAGTAAAAAAGATAGTAAACGCAAAGCAAGCACACAGATTACATAGGAAATTATCCTGGTTCGGACCTCCTCTCCACAGGAGTCCTACGTCCAGTCCTTGAGCAACAACTCAGGCTTTCACTACCTAAGGGTACAGTCCCCCATATGGACCTTTACACACCCAATCACAGCTGGTCTTCTCTCACAACCCGAAGAGGACATACACCACCTTGGATACCACCAGGTCTTCCTTCTACTCGAAGGGAACACACACCCTGGTAACCCCAGGTCTTCCTTCAACACGAAGGGAACAAACACAAGAAAAGTGTTAATGAAAACAAGCCCCTAGATCAAGCTTAAACATGCTAGATCTGAAGCTAAAACTGAGAGGAAAAGATCTACAGTGAGGGACACTCTCAGTTTTCAGAAGCTCACAAGACTAACACAATGAACGCAGAGAGCTAAGAGCTAGACAATCGAAGGAGTGAGGCTTTTTGCTCTATCAGATGCTCACAGAAAAGCTTGTTAAAGATTGTTGTAAGAGTTGTGTAGTTTCTGAAGCTTCAGTCTTCTTTATATATCTTCTATTTGAAATTCGAACGTTGAAATGTCAGTTGTCTCTAGGCTTTCGTTTACGTTAGACTGCATGGTTCTGTAGAGCTTCTTGTTCAGCAATCCTTAGCTTTCCATGCACGTAACAAGAGAGAGGATCTTCGATGATGTCCGTTATCTTCCGTACCATCCAACGTTGTATTGAGGTGCGCTGTCAGAGACCTGCACGAATTTAAATGCTAAACAATAGACAGCTAAATGTCTCTTGTTGTCAGTCAACGTTAGATTGATTTTATACAGAAGTAGAAGTTCCATTCTGTTCTTCTAAAAAGATGTTTACAGAATAAGCATGAGAATAAGATATTGATTGCATGCACTGCAGTGATACGTTCAGTCATAATAAATGCATGGTTGTCAGAAAGATATACATGAAGACTTTGACTTTTCAACGTACTCAGAGACGAGTTCAAATATCAAGTCGTTCTATTCCATGAAATCATTACATGTATGACTTATGAAATTGTTATGCAAATGAGTTGATGTTCATGTAAACCGTTGTGCTCTCATAAGAAAATCAATGCATATATAAATCGTTATTCATTAATAACCATGTCGTTGTAGAGACAAATCGTTGTGACTCCATAAGCAAATCGATGCATATATAAATCGTTATGCATTATAACCAAATCGTTGAAGATAATGTGAATGAATCGTTGTTTACTGTATCAAATCGTTACAGCGACCAAGTCGTTATGTAACTTAAGGATCGTTACAATAACAGAGTCGTTATGTAACTTATCGAAACATTATAGGAATCAATCGTTTTGAAACTTGATGAGTCATTGTGACACTGAAATCGTTGTTCTCACTTATCAAATCGATGTGAGAGAAATCGTTGTTCTTTCTAAGAGAATCGATGTGATCACTTATCGAATCGTTATGGAAGCAATCGTTATGAATACTTAACGAATCGTATGAAAGCAAACCGTTATGATCACTTACGAAATCATTGTGAGGGCAAATCGTTGCGATCACTTAACGAATCGTTGTGAGGGAAAATCGTTGCGATCACTTAACGAATCGTTGTGAGGGCAAATCGTTGCGATCACTTAACGAATCGTTGTGAAGATGGACTACAATAGAATAACAATGACTTATGAAATCGTTATAGAATCAAAATCGATGTGATTGAGGAAATCCTTATGATTCAAAGGAAATCGTTATACCAACTAACGAGTCGATGTGAACTTAGAAATTTCATGCTTTGAACTTACATTGCTATAGAATAAATACTACTTACCCATTTAGCTTGATATTCCTTGTTTCATTTCCTGTACTCAAATCTCATAGAAAATATGTTAGATTAAACTTTATATAGTTTTGTTAATCACCAGAATAGATATGTAATTAATTTAAATTACATGGGGATAAACTGATCATCAATCTCCCCTTTTTTGTGATGACAAAACTTAACAATGAGCATAGATGATCTGAAATGAATCTAAACGAAATTGTAGAAATATAAGAAATATATTTCAGAAGTACTATATTTCTCCCCTTTTTGTCATTAAGCAAAAAGATACCACAAGGTGAGAAAGACAGAGAGAAAAGATAGTGATAAATAAGAGATATATTTAATTGTCCTAAGGAGTTACAGGATGTAAAAAGCAGGAGAACAAAGAGAGGCGTGCCGACGAATAATGGGCAAGGCCTGTCGTTCTTGCTCCTCAAAATAAGCCAAAAAGCCCCAGAAGAAATGGCGTAAGATGGTCCCATGTCAGGCAACATCCTTTGAATATGAAGCTGTCGCTGAGTACTCAGAAAATTGCCATATTCATTGGTGCCAAGGAAAGTTTGTAGGTACTGAATGAACCAAAACTGGAGAACCGAAGAAATTGGTTGATCTTGATAGGATAGAATAACTTATGCTGCAGAAGATCTTGCTTCAATGCCAAAAATAGCTTGTACCGCTCGACCCACTGAAGATAAGAGTCCTAAACTAAATTGATAGAATTCAGGTCCAAGAATGCTTCAGCTGTGAGAGTAGGCTTGCCAGCCTTAAACAAGGAGCTGTTCAAGGCTTCCAATTGAAGAGCTGACTGATTATAGTGCTTTTCCCAGTCAGTGGGAGAAAGCCTTTCACATTCTGACAGCAGAGGAGCAAGGACTTCAGAGGTAATATGGCCTAGGTGAAATTCTCTGAAGATGAACCTTTGGAAGGATGGAAGTCGACCCTGTTAGCTGATATCCTTCCCATGACGCGAGCGAATCTCTCAAAGATAACAGGACCTACTGAGGAGTCCATGACCAAGGAATGCAGCTTAGGAAGGAATACAGAGTTTGGAATTTGCAGGGTGGCGAAATCCACTTTGAAAGAGCAGTTGACTGGATTTGCAATTTTTAATAAAGCAACTGCTCCATGGAACTGCCCCAACTGGACTTCAGGTAACTTGTGAAGATACCGGTAATCATTGGATAACTGAAAGTACCTGATGAGCTTCACTTCCTTTTGAATGAAAGGGGCCCAGAGGGATTTATGATGAATGACAAACCACTCAGAGAGAGTGAGTGGAGAGTCCCTGGGTGGAAACCTATCTGACTTTGCAAGAAGATATTTCCTATAGAGAGCCAAGTGCCCTTTGGCCCACTGATCTTCAGATTTGCATTCAGCCATTTTGAAGATTTGGATTGATCAGCTTTTGAGAAGTGGTTGTAGGGAAGGACAACATTTAGGTGATTGGTCAAATTTAGAAAAGGAACACCAAAAATGGTGGCAAGAATACATTTTTGATGATATTCTCGATAGAGTGGTTTCCTCCGATTTTCAATAGTGAGGGAAAACCAAAGAGGAGGAAATTTAGGTTCGGTGGAAGAGCAAGAGCAGTGAGAGTTTCCTCTTTTTAGAGACAGGACTAGAGGAGTCAATCCTGTGGACATGAGAGGCAACTGACAGAACTGAATGGATGGTGGAGATTTCCAACTCATCCTCGATTTTTTCTAGAAATGGACCTTCGAGTTGAGCACCTTCAGGAATGAAGGTGACAAAGGAAGGAGGAGTAGGAGATGGAGAAATGTTTGATGAGTAGAAAAAGGTGAGATGGATGGTCCATCTAAAGAAGGAACAGAGGAAGAGGAGGCTCCAAAAGATGATGAGGCTGGAGGGTCTTCGGAAATGAGAGGAGGTGGAATGGATGTAGAGGAGGCAGGAGGAGAGGTTGATTGAGATGGAAAAGGAGTTGGGGAAGAGATGGTGCGAGGCATGGGTTGTTTGAAGGTGATGGGAGCTGGAGTGCTGTGGATGAAGAGGGTGGTGAAGGAGGGCTGGTGTTGCAAGAGATGAAGTCTCATGGGCTTTGGGAGCAGCTGCAGGCTCTTCTACTCTTGGAGACACATCCTCAGAGATCATTGGCCCTGGTGGCCCTACCACAACCTCAAGTGGCCCGGATGACCCTGCTGGTTCTACTACAATTGGCCCTGATGGCCCTGCACTTTCTTTTGCTGGCGTTGGCCCTGATGGCTCTGCATTTTCTTCTGCTGGCCTTGGCCCTGATGGCCCTGCATTGCTAACCGGTTCAGCAGGTGAGTGAGCTGGAGGGGCAGAGGTGGATTGCTCCCTCGAAGAGATAAGCTTCTTGACACTGTCGAACTCACCTTTCATCCATCTGCATAATTGCTTGAACATTTTAAAATCATCTCTCAAGCTGTGTACCTCAGTGGACAAGGCTCCATCTCGCTTGCTGCTGAGGTTTGGCTGATAAGGATAGACTGAATATCAGACTGCAGAGATGTGAGAGTCTTTCCTTGCTCATTCAGCCTTGAAATAATTGGCTTCAACTGAATCTTCAGCTGCTTCTCCTTGGGCTTCCTATGAGCTACTCTTTTCCTTTTGCTATGTGCCCTTGCAATGGGCTCCTCGAATTCAACATGCTCTTCATATCCATGGGGACACTTTCAGTGTGCTCCCCTGAGGAGCTGCCTCCTCATCAATAGATTGCTCCCCCTCAATAGAAGCATCTTCCACTGATATTTTTTCATGAGCAACTGCATGCTCCCCCTTACTGGGAGCTTCCTCCATGATGATCTCATCAGTGTGGCTGATGCCACAGCTTCTGGAGGTAATGATTCACTGCAGGCTCCCCTTGAGTGCTAGAGATGGATTCTAGCACATCTCTAAGAATGGATGCCACAATAGTGGTGGGGTTTAGATCTTCAGAGGTTCCCACAACTGGAAAAATATTCTCTGGAGGAATTCTTCAATTAGGCTTCCAATGGCCACAGATTCTTCTACTCTGGCCTCTGCTGCTGCTGCTGCTTGATCACTGCTTCTTCTGCTAGAGCCTACTGCTGGTGCTGCTGCTGCTGATTCCTCTTGAACCATTGGGACTGATGCTGCTACAGATGCTTCTCCTACCTCTTCCTGGACTTCTTGGGCTTTGCCAATGATGGCCTCACCCTCAGCCACTGAGGTCTTAGTCCATAGGCCGTTTACAAGTGAAAATCCGCTCTTCCTTAAGTTCCTGCTGTGGATTGCATGTCCCATCTTCTCAGAAACATCTCCTACCACACTGATGCCATAATGCTAAAATACTTTGGTCAGAGATGGGCATATGGTAGAGAGACGTTCAACTTGCTCTTCTTATCCCATACCTGCGAGCTTGCAAACTTCATCCTTTCAATCATAATCTCTGCTGTGTTGATTTCCTGGTTTTGGATTGCCCAGAACATCAAGTCTGAGTCTGCCTTGGTACAAGTTGAAAAGGTAGCACTTCGGGGGATCAAAATTTGACAGACAATGAAGTGCAGAAGGCGATTAAATGCATTTAACTGGTTGATATCTAACTTGCCATCCTTCAATCTGTATTCGGGACGAACAATCCCTAATCCTTTCGCCTGGATATCCAAGTATGAACTCCACTGTGACCGGAAGTAGTCACACCAAAGAGTGATGCTAATAAATCTCGTGTGACCCTAATCTAGGTACCCTTGACCATGGAAGTCAAGGTCCCATCTTCCTCTGTCTTCAGACATACATAGAATGCCATTACTAGGTCAGGTAACTTACTTCTGAGAAGGTGGCCATCTTCGTCCACTTCAATCTGTCCAAAGCTGCAGTCATGCTGCCCATGCCATTCTTCTGCAAATCTGCCACATCTACAGCCTTATGTCCGCACAGCTTGGTCTTTATGGACGCAAACCTTTCCTGCTGCTCGGCGGTGAGAAATACAGCTCCATAGCCCCCTACGCTACCGGATACACCAGAAGAGGCCATGGTTTGAATGGAAGAGTTTTTGGAGGACTGGAAAGAGGATTGGAACAAACCCTCAAGAAATTTTCAGCGGAAGGAGTTGGAAGCTTTGAAATCTCAGAGAGTCGATGCCGGAGTCGATGGGGTATCGCCTCAGGCGGTGGACGAGAAAGGTAAAGGTAGGAGTGAATCGTTCCCGCACAGATTTCGGGAAAATTAGAGGAATAATGATTTTTCGAAATTGGAGGCGCCAAAACAGCAGAAAACGACAAAAAAAACGAGTTCAATAGGAATAAACTCTTATAAAATAACGAACCGTCAAGACAAACTTAAAAGGATAGGCAATAATTAGAATTTTGCTCAAGTTTTTTAGAGGAAAAAAAATTTAATTCTGAAAATTAATATTTCAGTTTTATACAGATGATTCTTTCACAATTTACACATGCTAATTCCCTTCTAAGAGAAGTAAATCTCTCTTCAGGTAAGGCCTTTGTGAAGATATGCTAACTGATTATTAGTATCAATAAATGAAATATCAATGTTGCCATTTGCTACATGATCACGAATGAAATGATATCAAACCTCAATGTGTTTAGTCCTTGAGTGCGTACTGGATTCTTGGTTAGATTTATAGCACTGGTGTTGTCGCATAACAATGGAATTGTCTTGATATGTAACCCATAATCCTCAAGTTGTTGCTTGATCCATAGGAGTTGTGTACAGCAACTTCCAGCAGCTACGTACTCAGCTTCAGCTGTTGACAGAGCTACTGAATTTTGTTTCTTTGAGGACCATGATATCAAGCAACCTGCAAGGAATTGACAACAACCACTGGTGCTTTTTCTGTCTATTTTACATCCAGCATAGTCAGCATCAGAGTATCCTACTAAATTAATTTCACATGATTTTGGATACCATAAACCTAAGTCATGAGTTTTTAGCTAAATATCTAAAGATCCTTTGACAAAATTAAATGAGATTCTTTAGGATCTGCCTGATACCTAGCACACATGCATACACTAAACAATATATCAGGTCTGTTTGTCGTCAAATAGAGTAGAGAACCTATCATACCTCTGTAGATCTTTTGATCTACCTTCTTACCATCTTTGTCACTGTCCATCCTTGTTGATGTGCTCATAGGTGTTGATAATGGCTTGGAATTTTCGAATCCAAACTTCTTAAGAGTTCCTTGGTATATTTGGCTTGACATATGTGTGTGCCTTCTTTTCTTTGCTTGATTTGCAATCCAAGGAAGTAGTTGAGCTCCCCCATCATGCTCATCTCGAATTCTCCCCTGCATAATCTTCTCAAAATACTTGCAAAGAGATTCATCAGTAGAACCAAATATTATATCATCAACATATATTGAACTATCAAAATATGTTTGACTTTAGATTTAACAAATAATGTACTGTCTACTTGACCTCTAGTGAAACCATGATCTAATAGAAATGTACTTAGCCGATCATACCATGCTCTTGGTGCTTGCTTTAATCCATATAGTGCTTTGTGCAATTTAAATACATGATTTGGAAAATCAATGTCATCAAAACCTGGAGGTTGTTCTACATAAACTTCCTCCTTAATGAACCCATTTAGGAATGCAGATTTTACATCCATTTGAAATAATTTCAAATCTAATGCAGATGCATATGCAAGTAATATTCTAATAGCCTTAAGTCTAGCTACTGGTGCATAGGTTTCATCGAAATCTATGCCTTCCTCTTGGGAATAGCCTTGAGCTACCAATCTGGCCTTGTTTCTTATGATCACACCAGCTTCATCCAATTTATTTCTGAACACCCATTTGGTGCCAATCACGGATGATCTGATGGTCTAGGAACAAGTGACCATACCTGGTTTCTCTTGAACTGATTCAATTCATCTTGCATGGCTAAAATCCAAGATTCATCAGTGATAGCTTCATTGACTGTCCTAGGCTCTATTTGAGAAACAAAAGCTAAATAATCACATGGAATTATGTTACCTCTTGTTCTTACCCCTACAGATGGATCACCAATAATGTTTTCAGGAGGGTGATCTCTCTGTATCTCCATTCCTTTGGAAGATTCTCATGTACTATGTCCTTTTGTTGCAGGTCTTCCAGAGGTGGATCTTCCTTGTCCTCAATGATGAGTTCTTTAGCTTTTGGACAATTCATCTGCATCATCATTATCACTATCTTCTTCCTTTCTCAAGGAGGGGTTAGTTTCATCAAAGATAATGTGTACTGTTTGCTCAATTAATAAAGTACGCTTATTAAATACCCTATAGCCTTTAGGTTTAGATGCATACCCCATGAAGATGCCTTCATCTGATTTTGCATCTAGCTTACCAATGTCTCTTTTGCCGTTGTTGTGGATGAAACATGGACACCCAAATGTCCTGAAGTGACTGATCTTCGGCTTCTTTCCTTTGTACAATTATATGTTGTTTTCTTTAGAATCGGCCTGAT
>JACBKR010006064.1:0-14792 GCA_014218235.1 Colocasia esculenta | reverse complement strand
CTCCATCACTGTCCCCCCCTCCCAGGGCTCCACCACCGTCTGTCCCACCTCCGTTCAGCGCTCCCCCCCTCGTACACTGTCCCCCCCTCCTGGCCCCCACCGCCCCACCTCCCCCCTCCGTCCGCGCTCCCCCCCCCTCCATCATGGTCCCCCCCTCCCGGGTTCTCATCGGTCCTCTAGCAGACCGTTTGAACAGGTCATCATTCCAACCCTATCTAATTCTGAGCTCTAATTGGTGAGCATTTGGTAAAGATGATGACTATAATATGAAATAATATTACTTGACATGATCTCCATCAACCAATGTCTAATGTAGATGTGAAGTAAGTTTGCACATCAACTAAAGCCTAAGAGATTCTGGATAAAATTGGTGTGTACTTGTCCTCCATCCTTTTTTTGGCTGCTCATGCGAATGGTAAATTTTTTTTTTTGCCAAACACAATTATCAGAAATTGGTGCTATTTGAACTGACCAAAAGAAGGGGAAAAAGAAATGGGCACCGAAAGACAGGCCCTTTGGTCAGGGTTCCATTTAGGTCTCTACACGTTATTGGAAGACTTCGAAGATTCTCTGAAAAAATAGCTTTATATTGGCCAAGGAGTAAAACAAATCTAAGTTCTAATGCTGGAGTTCACTCAACCCTAATATGAAGGTTTTTGAGTCAAGCAACTCGATAAGTCCGCTCTATTGATCAAGAGTAACTTTTAATTAGACCCCAATGTTTGGTAAAGATTTACCTCTCCATGCTTCAATAACATTGAAACAAGGATAATTTGATCCAATGTCGGAGACCAGTACAATTTCGATGGATGTATCCGTTTGAGAGGTATATTCCTATGTCTCAATTTATTCACATTACGACGATCTTTATATTTCATATGTATTCATTTGAATTATTGTCGTAGGTGCATGCACGATCTTAAGATGAAAGTCCGCAACAAAGCACAAGTTGATGGCTCCATTACCAGGCGTACCTTATTGAAGAGATATCGAACTTTTGTTCGATGTACTTTGACGCAGAGATCCGAACCCGACGCACTCAACCTCCACGTAATGATGATGGTGGAGATTCTAATGTGTCTGACCGACTTTCTGTGTTCAAGTGTCCGGGCGAGCATTTGGATATTCTTCTACTCGCGCACTCGAAGACAGAGAGTTGGTAGCTGCGGAGATCTACGTATTTATGAATTGCGCAAAACTAGACCTTACATTGAGTAAGCTCTCAACACTAATGAAATACATCATTTGCGATCAATACTGCAGAACTTAGAGGTTGTGTGACATTTACATTGCAGAGAGTTGACTCGGTCATACTGCAACGGAATCCACATTCTGACTGACGTGCAGGTTGAAAAGGAACGAGAGAAGTCTTTTTCTACTTGGTTAAGATCTCGAGTAAGTGTCTAAATATTTTGAAGCATAAGTGTTATGCTCTATGCATACTTAGTTGGCGTAATTTGTCATTGTCTGTCCCTTTTTTAATAATAGGTTGAACAAAGTTTTGGTATGATTCAAGAGTAAAGAGATCAGTTATGGGCCCTCGAAGATTGTACACGTCTATCCAGGCTACATTGTGAATGGATACCGATTTCACACGAGGGATTATGGACGGAATAAATCTACGATGAACAACGGGTATGTGTGAAGGGAAGTGCCTACAATGAAAATGAAATAAACTATTATGACATTCTCGAAGAAGTCATTGAACTGTAATTTTTGGGACAAGACAACAATGTAATTCTCTTCAAGTGTCATTGGTTTGATCCGACCTCTATTCGTAATGACACAACATATGTGATTGTCGATGTCAAGCATAAGTCCAAGTTGAGTACGTATGAGCCATTCATTCTGGCGGCACAAGCCCAACAAGTTTATTATTCAAATTATTCATCCCTCAAATTGAGAGATTGGTGGGCTGCATGTAGAGTGAAATCAAGGCTATTCCCTGAGTATGGGTTCTCCCGGATGATGATGAGCTCGAAGGTGTTAATGACAATTTTTTCCAATCAGATCGGAGTGACGCACGAGAGTTGGCGGCTTCTACGCAGTTCAGTGTTGATGATATAAATGAAACAATTTGCTTATATAAGGATAACGAACAGGAAGAAGTTGACCCAAATGCCCTTGAGCGGGAGGTGGAGTCTGATGTGGAGGAAGAGTCCCGGCATGATGAGGACGAATTCGAGGAGGATGACGAAGATGAAGCTGAATTAAACATATTCACATCTGATGATGAATATAGATAATATACTTTACTTTGTAAGAACTTCGTGTTGTTGCTAATTATATGTTATTCAATAGCTACTTCAAATTTGAGTGCTGATGGACAGGTATATTTATTTATCTCAATAGAGATATGGTACGTGGAGGACGAAGTCGGACGGTTTCCATGTCCGTAGGCCGAGGGTCCGCGTCCCCGTCCACGACAGGTATATGTATATGTAAACACAAAACTCTATATATTATTTTCATATTAAATTCACGAGATCTAACGTACATACAAATTTCAGGGTCTGCCTTCCCGTCCAGCGGTCCTCCCGTCGACAGGTATATGTATATGTAAACATAAAACTTTTTATATTGTTGTTCATATTAAATTCATATTTCTAACGTACATACAATTTGCAGGGATGCTCCCTGTCCACGCCGGTCGTCCCGGACGATAGGTATATGCATATGTACACACAAAACTCTATCTATATTGTTCATATTAAATTCCAAGATCTAACGTAATTAAATTTGCGAGACGCCTCCCGTCCACGCCGGTCATCCCGGCGACTATACGTATATGTAAACACAAAACTCTATATATTATTGTTCAATTTAAATTCATTTTCTAATGTGTATAATTTTGCAGGGACTGCCTCCCCATCGACCACGCGAGTAGCGCCACCTTTCTCTTCCTCACCACCAGGTACATGTATGTTTCCATAGATTAGTATGTTTCTTTTTTCCAATTTATACAACAATAGTGTACTTAATTGTTTTCAACAGAGGTGGAGAGCCAGCATCCAGCAGCAGATGAGGGGGCCTCAGCTACCTAGACGGCAGCCATGTTGGATTTCAGGGTAAACTTGATCACTTTAAACTTACTGTATTTGTGTTTATGTTATACATTTCATGTACAAAATTAATGTGCAATTGCAGGGGGAAGATAGATCCTGGTTCTGCTTCCCGCTATATTACGACGCTGGTCGACGCACATATTCCAAGACCAGTGGATGCATGGAGAGAGTTCCGGTGCCCGTCCGGGATTTATTATTTGACATGTTCACGGTATTATTAATTTTTACTGATTTGAAGTCATTTATTAATAATTACTATCTCTGAAAGTTGAGTAATTTTATTTCTTTACAGCGGAGGTTCGCGTTCACGAGACCCGAGGATCTCCCTCGAGCTCGAGCCGTCTGGGAGTCACTGCCTAGACTAATTAAGAAAGTCGATGTGGGAGGCCCGAGACAAGGCAATGAAGACCACAGGCAACCGAGATCCTATGGCTTGGCTGGATTACGACCTGTTTGGCTGAGGAGGGACTATTGGGAGTCCCTTTGTGAGTGTTGGGCTACTGGACCATGGCAGGAGCGGTCACAGGCGGCAAAACGCAATCGATCAACTCATCCGGAGAAGAATGTGCATACTAGTGGGTCGTATCTTATGCGACCCACAGCAAAAAATTGGTAAGCATATTATTGTTCAATTGCTTAATACATTGATTATTATTGTGAAACTAACTAATTTTGTTGAATTAAGCATCACGAGCTCGAGCGGCCCCTACTTTTCGTGAGTTATTTGATCGGACTCATAAGCGGAAGGGGACGGATGACTATGTCAGCAAGAGAGTGCTCGCACGATTGCTGTAAGTCAAGCTATAAATTTGAATTCAATTAAGATATTAAAATAATTTTTTTCAATAATTTAGTTTTAATTTGTTCTGCAGGAGACCTATGACAAGATGATGGCGGATCGCTATGCAGAGGGCACTCCTCAGCCAGACTTGGATCTGAGGCTTGGGTCGACGCAGCGGGAGGGCCGAGGAAGGGTCGAGTGTACGGCTTTGGGGACAGCCTAGATACTACTCCAGTGTTGTCCTCATATGCGAGTTCGGTCGCTCCTCCGGCATACGCGAGTTCATCTGCTGCGCCGCCTGGCAGTGGTGTAGAGGAGATTAGAACCCTCATTCAGGAAGAGCTACGGACGCACTTCGACGTTATGGTTCAGCAGTTGATCTCAGCCATGCAGGGATTGCGCCCCTCACAGCCAGCCCCTCAGGTCAGTATTACAATTAATTTCATATACTTTGAATGAAATGAAACCACTAAAGAATGTCAAAAGGAAAAAAAAAGAAATCTAAATTAATTAACCTAACAGAAGTGTAAAGGGCGTTCAAATCACGGATCTAAAAAAAAACCCAAGTCTAAAGGATTAAAACACACAACCGAGAGTCCAAAATCCCAAATAGGGATCTGATCGGCATGTCGTTTGCTCCGACACGATCGGGTGAGTTAAATTGACGTGTGCGAACTGACGGAATCCGATTTGGATTCCCGGATTGGGTTGGGCGTTGAAATAACGGATCTAAAAAAAAACCGAGTCTAAAGGGTCAAAACACACAACCTGGAGGTCCAAAATCTCAAATAGGGATCTGATCGGCGTGCCGTTTACTCCGACATGACCGGGTGGGTTAAATTGACGTTGTGAATTGACAGAATCTATTGGATTCCCGATTGGGTGGGCGTTGAAATGACGGATCTAAAAAAACCCGAGTCTAAAGGGTCAAACATACAACCCAGAGGTCCAAAATCCCAAATAGGGATCTGATCGGCGTGCCGTTCACTCCGACACGACCCGAGTGGGTTAAATTGACGTGTGCGAACTGACGGAATCCGATTTGGATTCCCAGATTGGGTTGGGCGTTGAAATGACGGATCTAAAAAAAAACCCAAGTAAAGGGTCAAAACACACATCCTAGGGTCCAAAATCCAAATAGGGATCTGATCGGCGTGCATTGTTCACTCCGACACGACCGGTGGGTTAAATTGACGTGTGCAAACTGACGGAATCTGATTTGGATTCTCGGATTGGGTGGACGTTGAAATGACAGATCTAAAAAAAACCCAAGTCTAAAGGGTCAAAAACACACACCTGGCTGTTACCTGGGGTCTAAAATCCCAAATAGGATCTGATCGGCGTCGTTCTCCACACGACGGGATGGGTTAAATTGACGTGTGCGAACTGACGGAATCAGATTTGGATTCCCGGATTGGGTTGGGCGTTGAAATGACGGATCTAAAAAAAACCAAGTCTAAAGGGTCAAAACAACCAAGCTGGGGGTCCAAAATCTCAAAATAGGAATCTGATCGGCGTGCGTTTGCTCCGACACGACGGGGGGTGAAAATGACGTGTGGGAACTGACGAATCCGATTTGGATTCCCGGTTTGGGTTTGACGCTCAAATCACGAATCTAAAAAATACCAAGTCTAAAGGATCAAAACACACATCCAGTGGGTCAAAATCCCTAATAGGGATCTGATCGGCGTGCCGTTCACTTCAACAAAACATGTGGGTGATAATGACGTGTGAGAACTAACGAAATCCTAATTGGATTCCCGGTTGAGTTCGGGGCTCAAATCACTAATCTAAAAAAATTTAAAGTATAAATGATCAAAATAATTTTTAATTAAACTTGAGAAATAATCACATATTTTAAATTTAATTTTTGAAAATAATATATGTATATTAATTTTTATTAATGTTTTTCATATTAAATCTTTTTAATATAGGATCCACCTCTGGCGCCTGACGATTATGCGGTGAGGAGAGCAGACGATACAACAGACCTGTCTTTTTTTAGTATTTATTTTTGTGTATGATTATCTTGTTATGTTTTATGATTTTATGTTGATTGTCAGTACTTGTTATGAAATGCATGAATATTGTAGCATGTTTGAAAAATCATTGATATTCCTTTATATATAAAAAAAATTATAGTGATTTCCGACGGACTTTCCGTCGCCGGCTCTCTACGTGGAAAAATTCAATTTACCGATGGAAGAAAACCGTCGGTATTTCTGTCTAAAGTGTCGACGGATTGTTCCAACAGATGTTTCTATCGGAGTTTACCGACCGAATTTTCGACGGATTTTTCGACAGTGGCGGTCGGTAAAATACTGACCAAATTTCTGACGATATTTCCGACACTTTCTATCGGAAATTACCGACGCAATTCCCCGACTGAATATTCTGTCGGTATTTCTGATAGATTACCGACAGAATCTAATCCCGACGGTAATTTCTGACCAGATATTTTCGACAGATCATTTCCGACGATCGTTCGACGGAAAGCTGTCGGAAGGCGCTCTTTCCGACGGATTACCGTCGGATTTCCGACGGACATAGTCCGTCAGAAAATGCCGCTTTTTCTTGTAGTGGTTACCGCTGCTGGAGTCGACGTCTGCATGCGCGCCATGTGTGGCGCACGGGGCGGAGCTTGTTGACGTCGGGAATGGGAAGGCGACGCCCTAGTCCGTCGAACAAGGTGCGACGGGGAGGTACGTCACAATCCCAACTGCTGTGCGGTTTTAAGAAGGTTTGGCCGAACTGAGCTTTCACAAGCTCTGCTCGACCCAGGGACGTCGAAGAAAATTTTAACTCCTCAATAAAATATAATGTAAGAGCAACGTTATGTAAGAGTAACTTCCCATCGTCAGAGTTCACGACCCTTCGTGCAAAGACGATAAGAGCACTAGCATGTTACAGTTCGAGCACTAATTTCTTACAGTTCGAGCACTGTTACTAACGTACACTATTACAATATACGTAATAACATGTTACAGTATTTACTTTTTTTTATTATAGTATTGCATGTTACAGTTCGAGCACTACACTCTAACCTACAGGTACAGTATAGTAATAACCTGTTACAGTTTACTTATTTTGATTATAGTAGATAGTAATGTACATTATGTTATTGCTAATAGGTTGAGTTTGCATGATAGAGAGCACATATAAAGGATTTTATATGGCCATAGAAGATTGCATAAACGAAAATATATGCATAAACCAAGCTCCGTTACAATAACTCTCTAAACTCCCTAAGCCGACCACTTGGTGGAGGAGGGAGGGGAGGAGGAACAGATGGGTTCTGCCCTAGGGCTGATGTTAGGGAGGATGTTGGTGAGGCCCTTGTGGCCGTCAGCCGCGAGAGGTTTTGGCTAAAGCCATCTTCCAGCCGATGTAAAAATCGTTTCAATAGTCAGGGCTGAGGTCGGTGGCGAAGGTGGAGCCTGTGGCGCCGGGGAGCCGGGGCGACGGTGCCACGGTGACGCAGGTGCTTTACATTCCTGGGGCACCGTCAGATGAAGACATCTGTAAATAAAGAGAAAGAAGACGAGCAAGAAAGGTAGGAAGAGAAGACGAGTAAGAAGCTTGTGAAGGATAAGTATGAGGTCCTGAGTTCCTTTTATATTGTGAAGAGAATAGTTCACATGCCTTCAAAAAGACCTATGTAAGTGATGTCAATGGTTGCTGTAAGTGTGTTCGGCACTTATGTAAGAGCAACTTCCCATCGATCAGAGTTCACGGCCGTTTCGAAGGATAGAAGCGTGAGTGTCGATTGGAAAAATGCATTCGAAATGACGGAAATGCATGGTAAGACGGGATGGGAAAAAGAGACGGATGCAAAAGAGACGGAACTCGTGAATCGATGGTCGTAAATAGTGACGTCTCAAAAATAGGGACTGAAAATTATACCGGAACGAAAAGTAGGACTTTACGTCTTCCAGTATTCTGACAGGGACGAGAAAAAAAAATACCACAATCTGACAGAGACCCCTAATTAATTTTCCCTTAATATAATTACGCAATGGGGCACTAGAATATCAAAATCTTAAAAAAACTGATTACTAAAAGATGTTGCGAGATAGAGAGAGAGAGAGGGATTAATGTATTTGGGCATTTTAGGGAAAACAATTGTTTATGACATTTGTAGAAACGAGCTTGGGATTGTAATGTCCCATTTAGTATTTCAAAATCGACTGTTTTAATATAAATTTAAAATTTAATGCATTTTTAGTAATTACATTACTTTTGTCTTTTTACATATATTTCTTTCTTAGAGGATTAATTATGTGAGATTTTTTTCTAGATTTATATTTGCACGTATATTTTATAGATATAAATGTATGTCATAGATCTTATCATAATCTCCCATGACAGAAATAAAAATAGACTTGAAAATATTATTTCACTATCAATTTAGCAGAGATATAATGTAAAAATAAAAAATATTTTAAGCATCTTCTTGACCTCCGTCCTTCTTGAAGATATTTTATATCCATTGGAGGGGTATATATGCAATATAAATTTAAAAATCCTTGGTAATAATCTTGTAACAGGGGTAGATGTGAAAACTTCCTTACTTTTCCTTTTCGATACTAATATAATATTTCTCAATCTCGGTGCTGCCAAGTGTTGTCACCATGAAAAGCCTAAACATCTCCCTAAATATCCAGTAATCTATTTCCCCTAAATATTCCCGGTAAAAATTAGAAATACAGTTGATTTATTCTGCCTAAACATCCCCATAAACATAGAAATACAATTAATTCTATTTTGTTGAAATAAAAGAAATCGTCTAGCCCAAAATATATTGCATATTTTTTAAAATCTTTCTATTTAGAGTTTTAGACGCACAACATGACACTCCTGTTCCCGCCTAAAGATTCTTGAAAAATAGAAATGAAATCACTATTATTACATGTAATCCGGGTAAGAAATGTACTATACTATCAAACATAGTTATAGAGAATTAAAGACAAATAATAAGAATTGGTGCATTTCCATCTAATTAACCAACGATGGCTAGGTGATTAAACACAGCAAGTAAGAATTGTTTCCTTTATTTCTTTTCTTCTTCTCCTTCACCTCCGAGTTTTCGCGCGCTGCAACGCGTGCACACCAGTAGTTGCTGCTCAACTGGTGCACAGATCCCGAAGGATCTCTCCCGGAGCCCCTGTTTGCATGTTCTATACCCTACACGCAAGCCACCCGTGACAGTCGCGAGCCTCCTCGGCCTGCTGTCCGCGAGGCCGCTTCACCTTGAACCCTACCGGCAGCCCCTGCCTGACCCCGTGTGCGCGGGAACAAACCACCGCGAACGTTCACTGGGGCGCGACAGGCTGGTCGCACTAGACCCTCACGCGCCGCTCCCGTCCCGCGCCACATCCACGGAGTCACACGTACGGCTGCCAATGCGACCCTAGCCTTGCGCTGTCTGCCTCCCCTCTGCTCTTCACGCCGGCTGCAGCGATGTGCAACTCCCGTGCACCCCCTTGGTCGCACCAACCCTCACGCCACGCTCCAGCGCCCAGCCATTTCCACGCGCACCCCGCGGGTCCCGGACCAGCCTGCGCCGCGACGGCTCCCCTTCTCGCACGCGGAAGTTGCGTGCCCCGAGTCTTGCGCGCCCCTGCGAGCATCACCTCCATTCGACCCTCTCCCCTTGCAACTCATCTCCCTCTTTCATGCCGCAGAGTAAGGGCTGCCGACAGCGATGACCGGAAAGTCCTTCCACTTCTTATTGAGAACTGCATCGTCTGTTCGCCATGTTCAAAACTGCATGTACTATATGAGAACTGCATCGTCTCGTTGCCGCTTCACCTCCTTGGCAGTGATGGGTTGAAGCATACCGTGACATAGGAGTTCCACATGGAGGTGGGGTAGGAAGCGGCGAGGGCGAACTGCCATGTGCGTTAGTTGCATGCCATGGGTTACAGGAAAAAGTCTATGGATAGCAAACCAACTTCAAACAGGTGGCCTCACACCTGCTTTTGCACTACATAGGCGGCATATCCCAACTTCGAGCAAGTCGCCTATCACTTGCTTCTGCACTAACCTCCGGCTTCGTCGCATGAATGGCACATCACCACCAGCGGCGTCAGCACCTTCACATACATGCACAGCCCTCGGAAACCCTTCGATCCTCTCTTATATCCTCACAGAGCTTATGCTTGACCTCCGCCCGCGCCGTCTGCACCGATGCCACCGCCTCCTGCAGCGGGGGACAGACAACCCATATTGCTAGAATCTTGGCACCATGAGTAGCAATGGAATCTGCACAAAGCTGACACCCACTTGCAAAGACCAAACCCAACCTTCTTCTCCATCCATTCCAATGAAGTGCCCATATCACTGCTCTCCACCATGCATGAAGCACCAGTGCACATCGTGGTGTGTCCAGTACGTCATGAACATCGCCATTGGCGCGTGCGGTTGAAAAAGGGTTCCCATCGGAGCCCGGGGTTGCAAAACCACTGCCGCCGGACTCCCGCTGCAGTCGGATCCGCCCGACAGGTGGCGTTGGCGCCGGACTCGCAGTCCTCCTGCTCCCTACACAGTGGCTCCCGCGGCGTCGCCCACTGGAACTCCACCACCTCCCTCTTAGCCCCCCTGCCACGTCGAAGGTGCAGCAGTTCAGCACGGGGCGACAGTTGTCCCCATCCACGGTGGCATTAACGTAGGCGTGGCAGGGTTGGTGGCGGTGCAGTTGAGCGGGGAGCGAAGCAGCCATTGGGTGCAGGTAGAAGATAGTGTGGCTCTTCGTTGAGATTTTTTTTTTTTTTTTTTTTTACTTTAGTACTGTAGCGCAACAGTAGAAAACGATTTACTTTTTTACTCTTATTAGTTTTAAAATTTTATTTTAAAATTAGATTCTGTAATATGACATTTTACAATTTATATATATTTGGAAATATAAAAAACTATTAAAAATATGTGCACACTATAATGTGTGCCGGATCTAAGACTCGACCGATGACCTACTACTCGCCAAACACAACATTGCACCGTTGGCTATCGTAGAGAGATGTGATGTAGTGGTATCCTAAATGTGTTTATTATTGCTACAAAATCCCAGCCACCTTCTTCCTGGCCTTGTGCGCCATTAATAAACTATCAGGCGCATGTCTTCACCCTCATCTTCCCTACCATATTCACTTCATGCTTCTTATAGTGCTAAATAATTCATTTTCTTTATGCAGTATGTAGTTTAGATTATCAAATTACATGTATTTTTACACAAACACATCCGCTATGCCATCACACTTGACCATTCATTATTTTTTTATCTTAATGTCATACATATTAAGATGTTACTTAATATTCATATTTATTTTTTGGATGCAAATTTTCTATCTATCCATTATATGTTTATGTAGGTATATGTTTATAGGGGTTTGGTTGTAATTTTTTACCTCTTTTTTCTCTAAAATTAAAAAAGAGAAGTTGTTCATTAACACATGTTTGGTAAAACAAAAAATTTTTTTAGGAAAAAAATTTACCTATGTAAAACTCTATTTTAAAAATAACAACTCTGGACCAGTTTTTTTTTTTTTTTTTACTCTCGAGGCAAAGGCCCAGCCCTCCCTCACCCCGGCACCCTCCCCCTCCCTCGCCCCCTGCGCCCCCCCCCTTCGCCCCTGCGCCCCCCCCCTTCGCCCCTGCGCCCCTGCGCTCCGGCCCCCTCCCCCTCCCTCGCCCCCGGCAGCCGGCACCCCCCTCCCTCGCCTCGGCCCCCTCCCCCTCCCTCATCCCCGGTGCCCCCCTCCCCCTCCCTCGCCTCTGCGCCCCTGTGCCCCGGCCCCCTCCCCCTCCCTCGCCCCTGCGACCCGCCGCCTCCTCTTCCATAATTTTTAAAATTGGATACTTCCTGCCAAACAACAGAGAACTGTTTTCTTTAATTTTAAAATTTAAATTAAAAGGGAACATATTATAATTTTTTAGATAGAAATAACTTTTTTAAAAAAATGCTCCCAAACACCCTATTATCTATCCATTTTGGATGCATAGCTTTCTATCTATCCATTTTCGGGATCCAACACACTGATGGCATCAATTAAACAATATATTTTCGTATAGGTGTTGCCTCCACTGAAGATCACCTTACACTTTGTATTTCACCATTGCATTTTAGTTCAAAATCAGATTTGTCCAGGGGATTTTGGTTAGCGAAGAGAAAGTGCCTTTACCTTCCTTTTAGTGGTGAACTAGTTCTGTTCCCATGCATGCATGGGTATGAATTAAAAAAATAATATTTTAAAAAAATATTAAAAATAAAAATAAAAAACTTTAATTAAAAAAAGAGGGGCGGCCCACCCACAGGCAAATACTTAGAGCCTTTTAATTTTTGTACCATGTCCACTTTGGGTGGCAGAGTTGGATAAGCACTTAACAGACATATGGACTCCCACCGTGGACATAAAGGCACGACGACCGCTAAATAGGATAAGGTATATGACGTGGATTTATTATTTGTTGAAGATATTTTTAATTTATTTTATGTTATGAATATTGTGCTGTTATTAAATTGAAAAATTTTAAATAGTTAAAACATTTTTATATCTTAAATTATTTCCGTACATCGCGCATAGAACTAATTTTATTTATTTTTCACTTGAGTGAGTGACGCACAAATTGGAGTTTCACCAATCACCATTCCTCACACTCTGGCTTCCGCCACCACCGCTGGGCCAGCCGCCCGCGCCTGCTCCCCTCCCGCGCCTGCTCCCCTCCCGCGCGTCCGTCCACCACCGCGGCGATCCCGTTGCCGCCGCTGGCAGGCGCTGCTCGACTCGGCAGCGTCCCTTCTGCTCGACCTTGACTCGGCTATGATGGGATCAAAGTGTCCGACTCCCTCGTCGCGATTGTAGAAACAACAAAGAAGAAGGAGGAATCTGATCTCCAACTCGGTGCCATCTGTTCCATCCCTTCTTTGAAGGTCGTCCTCGGTTCTGGCATCTGCTTTTTCTTGGTGTGCTTCTCGCGGCGTTACTTTTTGGTTCATCTTCTCTATTTTGCGGCGGATTATTAACAGATGGAGGCCTAGTTGCGTGATACGAAATGCTGGCCGGTTAAGACTGGCAATCCCTCTTTGCCTCTATGGAAACCTAGCAATCAAAGGTTGTCGAACTCACTACAGATGATCTTCATTATAACTTTATAGGATAGGTCGTTAAATGGGGAAATTCGGCGAGGAAACATGGAAAATAACAGGGAGCATCTGCAAATTGAGTAAGAATTAGATTATGAGGAACATATGGTTTTTAAGAAAGTTGGGAGTCCCAGTGCACAATGGATATGCCAAAATTGTTAACCTAAAAATCTCATGCAACCAAAGGAAAAAAGAAAAAAAAATGGCCTTTGAGATCTTTGTGGACTTGTGGACATTTTATGAAAAGGTAGTCAAGTTGTGGGCTACGTGTTGGATTTGACAGGATGGATCTTGTGGATGGCAGTGTCTACACCTCGTGCCATCTTTTGAAGAGAGATTGACAACTCTTACAAATAAGAATATTAGAAGATAAGTAGAAAGTGCAAAATAGGTCATTGAACAGATGTTCCATCCTATGATTTAGTGGATAAGTCTGCATAAGATTAAGGGCTGTGTTGATCACTTGGGCATGGATTTCTAATTATTTGTTCCCCAACGGAAAGGTACTCCAATTTACATCTTTAATACTAAAGTGCAATAATTGGGTTAGTATTTATCTAGACTAATATTGATTATTTGTGTTTGACCATATGAATAGCACATATGACAATGCCCGCATCTATATGCCTCTCATGCTCTCTTGCCATGCATTCATAACTTTTCCATGGTTCGTGTGCATATCTGTGTCCTACAAGCCATGCAATCTCATGTGGCTACCCTATTCCTATAAAACATATTGCATTCTTATATAAGGTGCAGTATATATTTGAGGAATTATGATCGTAGATATGTTATATATCTGGTGGAATGCAATTGCCTTATAGGAATGAAATGTGACTCATAAGAATGCAGTACGACCAGAAAAAATTAATTTCTCTCTTGATGATGCAGTTATTAGCAATGCACACAGTGCCTCTTTTAGGAGGCATCATATAGAAGATTAATATAATAGACACCCACTTCATACAACAAAACAAATCAGCTTTGCACATTTATTCAAACACACATGGGAAACTGTTTCAGCAGTTTACCTGCTGGCAGTGGACTGTAATGCAGTTGGTCGACCTTGAGGAGGTGGCAAGCAATTAAAAAGGGTGTAGAAGGCAGGTGATACGGGGTGCTGCCTTGGCCAGACCCCAAATGAGCAAATCAGAATTGTTTAAATTTTATTTCATCCACTTTCAATTTTTTTTTAATTTCATCTCTTATATTGGGCTTCTTATGAATTCCTGGGTACCTGGTATATGTATCTATATATATATGAGAAGAGTAATACTTAGTGCAAGAGGGATCTTGCAAATTTGCAATAAGTATTACATGGCACCTGCTGAGGTGGCAGGCTGGCTGATGTGGTGGCGTTTGGCTGCAATTGGCGGCAGATGGTGCCGGTGGTGACCATTCCCAGTCAAAGTCCATATTTCTGAGCCAAAAATCCATATCTAACGTGTTTAAAGTCTGTTTTTTAGTCGAAATAAGACTTTATCAGCCCAGCCAGTGTATATGAGTCCAAGGTTCAAATTTTTGAGCCAAATGTTTGTAAGTTTAGCATAAATCAGACTTTCTGAGCCCAAAGTTAGTATCTCTAAGCTCAAAGTTAGTATTTTTTGCTACAAAGTTAGTATTCTTGAGCCCAAGTTCATCACTATTAAAAGCATAGTTGGTATTTTTAAACCCTCGTTATAATATTTCTCAGTCCAAAATCAGTATTTATGAGCCAAAAATCATTACTACTAAGCCTGCTGCTAATAGCTGCCGACCAACACCGTTGACCGCCGCTGGCCAGTTGCCATCAATGGCCGCTGCTGAA
>JACBKR010006063.1:0-14759 GCA_014218235.1 Colocasia esculenta | reverse complement strand
CTCCATGATGTTGAAGGGACGCTTCTTGTCATTGTTAGGCTTGGCAGATGATTGACTCGAGGTCATTTCCTTTTTCACGAACTTCCCTTTTATACGGTCGGTGAAGTTCATAGCATCTTCCAGTAGCTGAGCTTTCTTTACCATCTCGGCGTAGCTCTGGATGTCCAGAAGTGCCAGTTGAGTGATGTATTGTGGCTTAAGGCCGTTGAGGAAGCGCTTAGCCTTCATTCTTTCAGTAGCTAACAGGTGTGCTGCATACCTTGCCAGCCTAGAGAATTGGGCCTCGTATTCCGCCACAGTCAGGTTCCTCTATTTCAGAGTAGCGGATTCCGCAGCCTTCCTTCTTGGACACGCTCAGAGAAGTACTTGGAGTTGAAAGCTTCTTTAAATTCGGTCCAGGTGAATTGACCGTTCTGCCTAGTTGCTTCCACTGACTCCCACCAAGCGCGGGCGTCCTTCTCTAGTTGAAAAGTGGCTAGCAGCAGCTTATCTCCCGTGCACATTGCATGACACGAAAATACTTTCTGTTTCTTTCAGCCAGTGTTCGGCTTCATCAGATCCGTGGATCCACTGAACCTAGGTGGTTCAGACTTCTGAAGTTACGATGCAGATCATCTGCACCGGCACGATTACCTCTGCCTTGGGTAGCTTGCATGATGGCACGAGTCAACTTTGGATGGTTTGTTGCATGCCCTCATTTGAGCACGTTCAGCAGTTATCTTGATTGCTTAGTTCCTACAAAAGAATATTTATTGTCATGACATCGATGTGAGATTTAATTTGTGCGTGCGTGAGTTTATTTTAGCTAGTTACCCTTGGCTCTAACCACCTCTCACATAGGTAGGATAATTGACTCTAATCGAGGCAGGTTTAACCTAGATCATCCTATACTTAAGAATAACCTAGGCTCTGATACCACAAAATTGTCACGCCCCGGCGCGGAATATCGGAATGCGAGGCAGTTGCAAGTAATGGGTATAGAGCGAGGACTAGACATCAAACCCTTGAACAAGAATAAATACTAGAACAAATTCATTCATTAATAATCTTTCAAAGGTCTAGTTACAACCACTAATATCAGAGCCACTCTATTGGGCCCAATTACATTGAAATAAAGCAAAGGACTAAACTAGGACTCTATCATAGTACTAGGATGCTAGGGCACTCGTGACGTCACTCCTAGTCGTTCCCATCCTCTTGAGTGTATAGTTCATTCTTGGTCTCACTTGAGAACACAACGACAAGTAACGCAGGGTGAGCGATAACGCCCAGTAGGACTTAAATCTCAATAGTCAAGTAGGCTTTAAATGATAATGTGTTAAAAGGTAGAGTAACTAATGATAGAGTGAGAGAGTCAAGTAAAAGATGGTGAGGATAGCACGTGAACGAAATAGCACAACATTCCAACTATAGCACGAACGTCAATTATAGCACGAATAGTACGATGGCCATAGCACAATAGCACAAAGTATAGCAATAGCACAACGAGTATAGCATAGCACTTTTGTTGTCAACAGACAATGAGATAATATAGCACTTTTGATTGTCATTAGATTAATCTAGATAGTATGCACTTGGATGTAATGCCGACATCCTGATCATTTAACTCCCATGGGCAAATGGCACTTTCGGGCGCTCTCCCCAGGACCAGATCGGGCCCCATTGCGCTGGCATTGGTTATGTGTTTATCTTTAGACAATCAGTTAATGGCCAATATAGAGTACCAAGAATTAGATGAGAGCACTGGATGAATAGACGAGATAGCAGAGTGAATGTAATAGATGAGCGAGGAGAGTATAGACGAGAGCTAGTGGACATTGCATGTAACATGTCGAGTAAACAGGCGATAGTAACAGTTGCACAACACGCACATCGTGTTGGCAGTCAGGTGGAATTCACGACCCTACCACTGGCCATGTAAGCACAGGTCCAGAGTCCGGCGTGATTCATGATAAGAGCGAGCTTCTAATAGCCGTTTGGATCATATCGATCCCTAAAGGGGTATCATAGGTGTTAGGGTACAACCGGCTCGTCGACCATATGGGAATCCATGGACAGAGGAGACATACGGAGGCCTTGAACAAAGACTCACTAATCTGACAGAAGGAATATCCGACGGAGAGTTCGTCAAAGTCAAGAAAGAGGGTAATTATAGAAACAAGTGCTCGACGTTCCATATGAATTCTAGAACAGTGGAGTGTCAAGATAGGTGTTCCAATACATCACGGGAAAACGTACACATGTAGAAATTAAGCATGAGGCAATTTAATTACATAAATACCTGATATAGTATTAACATGTTCACGCCCATTAGGCCATATTTGGATGGTTTCAAAGTGTGTGCATGTGACATGAAATCATAGATGAAAATAGTCGTGTGTATGTATTTTAAATCACATAGAAATGTTCAATGTATATAAGTGAAACTACTGCAAGTATAACTGGGATTAAAGGGTATAAGCACAATAGACAATTAGAGCATTTCAAATCAGGGGCTTTTCTGCAAAATCTTGTGAATGCGACGCAGCTCAGTAAGGCTCGCGACGGGTACAGGGTAGATCACGACAGGTGTTTAGATAGATCGCGATGGGTCTGTCATGATAGGTAGTCAGAACGCGACAGGGGCATGTATGGGTCGCGACGAGTCGGTCAAGCCAGGAACAGCGATTGCGACGGCGATGCCTGTCGCGTTCAGGACGTGACTGGCAGATGTCATAACCAGACCACTAAACGCGGCCTATCGGACCATCGCGTTCGTGTGGTCTGTGCCTGAGTCCTACAGGAAGCAGACATGTCTGGATTGCAGTCCAAGAGTTTTCCTCTTGACACAGAGGGATTCAAAATATATAACTAATTGTACAAGTGATGAAAAATCATGAAACAAGTTGCAAACGAATCCAGACATGCAATAGTATTCCCAGTAATTAGGAATTGGTAAACAGTCATGGTTTCGACATGGTTTAATCTGATCAAACATGGAGGATAGAATACTGGAAATAGTTGAGATGCAAGATTTAATTCGCAAGACATGGTGGATGGAATTTAGGGCTTTCAGGGGCTAAAGAAGCCTAACATCCGTCAGTCCTTACAGTAAAATCTCATGGCATGAGGACAATATACATGAAGATATGAATTTAAGAGAGGGTCGGGGTCATGAAGTTTACCGAACTTGAAATTTTAAATCTAGAGATTTGCTCGATGGAAAAATATGAAACGAAAGGGCTTTTATTCCTGATAGATGAGAATCCTACAGAAAAATTTTCATGGTTTATGCCGTGAGAATGCCTACCTTTAGTCGTTCTCTTCTCTAGGGCAAGAACTTGAAGAACTCGGGGAAGAACTTGGAAGATCCCTCTTCACCTTGAATCTCTCCTCTTGGCCTTTATTCTTGGTCCAGCAACCTCTTGGCACGGGCTAGGGCGGCCATGAGAGGTTAGGAGAGTATTAAGCTTCTCCTCTTTCCCTTTCCTAGTTTAAGTCTAATTCTATTTAATTCTGAGTTTCCTATTTCCTCTCCCCATTTAAAGTAAAGATCTCCTAATGGGTTGAGAGAGAGGGGATTTCGTGGCCAAGCAATTGAGGTAGGTTTAGGATTCTAAATCAACTCAAACCACTTATTTAAATGCATTAAATATGTTGGTTTTCATTCTAATATTTTTAAAACATGTTTTTGATGATAGATAAGTTTAATTGAGGTTTGATACATGACAAAGAACTTGATACTACTTGGTTATCTATGTACTCATAATATCAACTTACATGTCTTATCATGTAGGTACAAATGTAAAGCCAAGCTATCACAAAACAAAAGAAAAACATCATAAAAAGCTGTGAACCATGTCACCTGTCGACAGACCACAATGCTTCTGTCGACAGATCTCACAGACCTGAAATCCCAGATCTCTGTATATTGCAAAATGTTGCAATCTGTCGACAGATGCACCCAGACCTGTCGACAGACGAAGGAGATCTTCAGATACGGAAAGTTTCTAAGTTGCCGTAGTTGGTGTTTCTTTCTACCACGACTCTCCATATGTAAACACCACTATATAAACATCCTTCTGAAGCAAATCACGAAACACAAGCAGCCTCCAAGCAAAAACCCTAAAGAGTTCTCACAAGAAGTCTTGCTCTGCTGCTCTGCTTCAACCTACCGCCCAGAACCAAGAAGAGAAGTCTCTCCAGCAGAAGGTGAAGTCTGAACGTCGTGGATTCAAGTGTCTCCATCAAGTTGTGACCCTCAAGACGAAGCTTGAAGCCCAGTCAGACATTCAAAAGAAGAGTTTAAAACTGGATTTGTTCTTCAACTCTTAAACTCTTCTCTGTTTCTATTTCTCCATATCCGTGTGTGTGTGTTGTGTTTCAGGCAGCCCTTGTGCTTGATACACGTGTGTGGGTGTTGTTCTGATCGTGATTTCACATCAGATAACACGTGTGTGTGAGTTGTAGTTTGTGAACTATCTCATAAGCAGATTGCTCTACGTGTGTGTGTGGCCCGTGGATGTAGGATACACAAGTTGTGTACTCGAACCACGTAAATCGTCGTGTCTTGTGGTTTGCACGAATTTACGCTACATGTTGATAGGCACGGCATCTCCACGCACGTTTGATAATCTGTTATCTATCTGTTATCAAGTCACACACATCCACACATAGTTTAAGTTAACATTGTTTTGATAATCTGTGTTTCAAAGAAAAGAAGGTGATAAACATTTTAATCGGCAGTAATCTATTCAACCCCCCTTTAGATTACCATACAGGGAATTCCGCAACCCTTCAATTGGTATCAGAGCCTTGTTTCTCCGATTTACTACTTTATCTGTTTGATCTTACGATCAGGAGATTCACGGTCAAATGGAATCTAACAAGGGGTATATGGCCGAGGGACACTCAGTGACCAGGCCACCTTCTTTGATGGAACTGACTATCCGGATTGGAAAAATCGGATGTAGGTGTTTCTACGAGCACAAAATTTCGAACTATGAAAATAGTCAGAAAAGGAGCATACGAGTTGCCTCAGGACGAGGATACCTGGACCAAGGACCAGATCGCCAAGGGGACACTCAACTGGAGCGTATTCAATATGATGCAGTGCTCGGTCCATCCGAAGGAGTACTCAGAGTCTCCACATGCACCTCAGCAAAGGAAATGTGGGACAAGCTTGAGCTATCTATGAAGGTACGTCTGAGGTAAGATAATCAAAGGTAAGCATGTTGGTTTCAGAATATGAAATGTTCAAAATGAATAATGATGAAACCATCTCTGACATGTTTGCTAGATTCATGATAATCATAAATGGATTGAAAGGTCTTAAAAGGGAATACTCAGAAAGTGACTTGGTGAGGAAGATACTTCGGTCTCTTCCATCCTCATGGAACACCAAAGCCACGTCATTGAGGATTCCAAAGACCTCTCAAAAATGAAAGTAGATGAATGATTGGTTCTCTATGACTTATGAACTGAATGTCAAAAGAAAGGAAACTGAAGAAAATCCTAGGAAGTCACTTGCCTTGAAGGCTTCCAGGAAGAGTTCTTCAGCTTCCAAAAAGGAGATAATTCAGGAAAGTGATGTGACTGAATCGTCTAGTGAGAGTACAATGATGAGATGGCTATGCTCACTAGACAATTCAAAAAGTTCTGAAACACAAGAGGAGAGGTACAGGTAACTCTAAACCTTTCCAAAAGAAAGACTTTGCCAATAAATTGATACTAACAAAAAGTCTGAGATTGTTTGTTATGAGTGCAAGAAGCAAGGGCACATGAGAGGAGAGTGCCCCGAGCTCAAAAAGAAGCTGAAGAAGGACAATTCACCTTCAAGAAGGCCAAGGCAATGTTGGCCACTTGGAGTGATGAAGATGAAGACGAGGACAGTCAAGCTACCTCAGGAGATGATGAGATTCAGTGTCTCATGGCAAGGAGTGATGACTCCAACGAGGTAAGCTCTTCCTTTGAAACATATTCTATTACTGAATGGGAAGAAGCTTATACTGTTCTATTTGAAAAAGTCTGTGAATACAAGTCCGAAAATAAAGCACTCAAAAAGAAAGTCAATTCCCTTGTTCATGAATCAAACAACAATGAAGAAATTGAATCTTTGAATAAGGTAATTGAAATGATGAAGATTGATGAACAAACACACAGTGATGAATTGGACAGCATGAAACTTAAGTTTCAAGAAGTTCAAAAGGAAAGAGATGATCTAATGAACTCTCTTGAGACTCTTAAAAGTGAGCATGCTAATCTAAAAGAAAGATTGGAACAAGCTGAAAAGGAAATAAAAGGTATGTCAAAAGATTATCTGGCTTTGTGAAAAGTAAACAGAATCTGGATGCAATTCTAGGTTCAAAAGTGTTTGTTGCAAGACATGGGATTGGGTTTCAAAATGCAAAGCCAAAGGAAATTGGCAAAAATCTGCTAACAGATTTCATTGATTCCAGCCCAAGTTCAAGTAAACAAACCCCTTCAAAGAATAAGAAAAATCTTCAAAGGGTAAGAACAAAACCTAAATTGATCAAGTTTGTTCCTAGTCAATCTAAGGAATTTGCAACAAGCCCAAGACAGGACAAAAAGCATGCTCCTAAACCCAAATTCACAAGGCAACAAAAGGGTAAGATGCCAATGCATGCTCCCAAGAATATCAAGCCCACTGTTGTTCATAAAACTTCATCATGCAAAATCTGCAAAAAGGTCGGGCATACTGAAAAACAATGCTGGAACAATCCAAATAAATTGAAATCAAACAGATTGGATCCCTAAGCATTTACTGTTTGCATGAATGATACAACGGCACCCAAAGTAATTTGGGTACCAAAACCTCTTGTCTGATCCACATGTGCAGGAATGCCTAGCAGCCCACAATCAAAACAAATGGTACCTGGACAGTGGCTGCTTGAGGCACATGACGGGCGATAAAGAAAAATTCAGTTTGCTCGTGGAAAAAGACGGAGGTCAAGTGATTTTGGGAGGTAACAACAAAGGCCAGATCATCGGCTCAGGTAAGGTTGGTAAGTTGCCTCTAACTCCATAGACAATGTTTACTTGTTAATGGCCTTCATCACAACTTGCTTAGCATAAGCCAACTGTGTGATAAGGGTCATAAAATTGTCTTTGAATCCAATTCATGTCAAATTCTTGATAAGGAAACAGGAAGTCTGAAATTTTCTGGAAAGAGAATAAAAAACTCTATTGGTTGACTTAGATGATCCAGAAAATAATGATCTATGTCTTGTAGCAAACAAACAGGATGAGCTACATTGTGGCATCGTAGGCTCGGTCATGCTAGCTATAATGTATTGCACAAGATCATGAGGCTTAACTTGGTAAGTGGTCTTCCTGAAATTCCTTTGACAAGAATGAAAATTTCTGTGATGCATGTGCACAGGGAAAATAGACCCGGAAATCCTTCAAATCAAAAGCACCGGTGAGTACTTCTAAAGCTTATGAACTGTTGCACATGGACCTATTTGGACCTACAAGAACACTAAGTCTCAATGGCAAGCGTTATGGTTTTGTTATTGTAGATGATTTCTCTAGGTTCACTTGGGTAAAATTCTGGCTCACAAGAATGAAGCACTGAATGTTTTTGAAGAATTCTTCAATAAAATTGAGCATGGAAATGTCAACAAAATATGCTCCATCCGCACTGATCACGGGTGGAGAATTTGACAACAACTCCTTCACTGATTTTTGCAGGAACCAAGGTATAGATCACTTGTTTTCCTCCCCAAGAACTCCAGAGCAAAATGGGGTTGTGGAGAGGAAGAATAGAACCTTGGTGGAGATGGCTCGCACGCTTTTGGTCGAGAATCAACTAGCAAGAACCTTTTGGGCAGAAGCGGTAACACACGTCATGCTACATTCTTAACAGAGCCATGGTAAGACCGGTATTCAAGAAAACTTCCTACGAACTACTGAAAGGTAAGAACCCACCATTGGGTATTTCAGAGTTTTTGGTTCAAAAGTGTTCATACACAACAATGATAAAAATGATTTGGACAAGTTTGAAGCCAAAGTGATCAAGGTATTTTTCTTGGATACTCAGAACACTCTAGAGCCTATAGGGTGTTTAATCTGAAACAAGGCAAGTGGAAGAAACTCCACATGTTGTATTTGATGAATCTCAAACCAAGTCTAACAATTCTAATCTTTACAGGTTTGCAGATGAAACTGAAGATACAACACTCAGAGAACTACAAAGAAAACCAAATGCAATCTCTAAAACAACTCTCAAACAAAAGTGGATATCTTCGCAGGCACGATGATGAAGATAACGGACATCTGTTCAGAAATGAAGAAGAAGTACCTGCACAAGATCCACAACAACAAGGTCATCTTCAAGCTCAAAGTCCTCCAGCCACCCCTCCTCCAGAACAATCTCCTCAAATGCAAGATCAACCCGGACCTTCAACAGTCACTAATGTGAGGTATTCTAAAGCTCATCCACTTGAGAATGTCATAGGTGACATAAATGACTCAGTTCAAACTAGGTCTCAGGTTAATCAAATAGTTGAACAGGATCATTTAGCTTTTATATCTCAAGTGGAACAAAAAATGTTGAAGAAGCATTAAAAGAAAACTCATGGATTGATGCTATGCATGAGGAGCTTGGCAATTTCAAAGAAATAATGTCTGGAGTTTAGTTCCTAGAACCCCTGAAATTTCTGTCATTGGGACAAGATGGGTCTTTAGGAATAAACTAAATGAAGAGGGTAAAGTGGTGAGAAACAAGGCTAGACTGGTTGCAAAAGGATACATCAGGAATTTGGTGTGGACTTTGAAGAATCCTTGCACCTGTAGCTAGACTAGAAGCAGTTAGGATCTTGTTAGCATATGCATATTCAAACAAGTTCAAATTATTTCAAATGGATGTTAAAAGGCTTTCTTGAATGGCTACATAAAAGAGGAAGTCTATGTTTCTCAACACCTGGCTTTGAGGATAATGATAAACCAAACCATGTATTTAAATTGCACAAAGCTCTTTACGGTTGAAACAGGCACCCCGAGCTTGGTACGACAGGCTGAGCACCTATCTGGTAAGCAAAAACTACTCAAGAGGTAAGGTAGACCAAACTCTCTTTACAAAGAAAGTTCACAATCACATAATTGTTGTTCAAGTCTATGTGGACGACATTATCTTTGGTTCTACTAATCCTTCACTGTGTAAAGAATTCTCTAAACATATGCACAGTGAATTTGATATGAGTCTTATGGGGGAGCTTCAATTTTTTCTTGGTTTACAGGTCAAACAATTGAAGACGGATTCTTCATCAACCAGAAAATATGTTAAAGAGCTACTGAAAAGTTTCAGTTTGAACAAGCTAAGCATGCCTCAACACCCATGAGCACGAGCATTAAGCTAGAAAGTGATGAGAAAGGTAAATCGATAGATGCCAAACAATTTTGAGGTATGATTGGCTCACTCCTTTATCTTACTGCAAGTAGACAGACATACAATTCAGTGTTTGTCTTTGCTAGATACCAATCTAGTCCAAAGGAAAGCCATCTAATTGCAGTTAAGAGAATATTCAAATATCTCTAGGTACGCATGATTTGGGTCTTGGTATCCAGCAGGTAGTAGCTTTAACTTGGTTTCATATTCTGATGCTGACTATGCTGGATGTAAAATTGACAGGAAAGCACTAGTGGCTATTACCAAATTCTTGGTGGTTGCATGGTTTTGTGGGCATCCAAGAAGCAACATTCGGTTGCACTCTCCACTGCAGAGAAGCAGAATATGTTGCTGCAGGGAGTTGTGCGGCACAAGTGTTGTGGATAAAAAGTCAGTTGTGTGACTACAACATTGACATTGGATGCACACCTATCCTATGTGACAACACTAGTGCGATCAATCTATCAAAGAATCCCATTCAACATTCTAGGACAAAACACATAGAGATTCGTCATCATTTCTTGAGAGATGAAAGACCAATAAAACATTGGAGATCAGTTTCACCCACTGAAAGTCAACTGGCAGACATCTTTACCAAACCTCTGGCTGAAGATAGATTCACACATTGAGACGAGAATTGGGTTTGTGCAAATTACAATGAAACTAACCCAAATATTAAGTATATGTTCCTTGTGTGAACTAACTATGAGGTATATCAAATGGTGATTTGTGGAAGAACAAGTCATGCTTGTTGGAAACTTTCATTATGCGTGAGAAAACATTCTCTGCCTAGTATCCATAGTTATGTTGCATGCAAGGTCATTGACTTTCTATGAGGATTCAAGTCTTTATATTTTGCCCACTCACTATTTCTTGTCTAAATTGAACATCTTCATGAAATCACTTAATACTTGCTTTGGTGTTTTCAAATTGTGCAAAAGTGTCTTGTTGTACTTGAATGTTTGTGTACACATAAGCACACACTATGGGGGAGTAAAAATCAGGCTACATGAGTGTTTAAGTGAAGGAAGTCATTCATATCATATTCATGTCAACTTCTCTCACTTCTTATATTCATTTATTCCCTCATTCAAACCTTGATTACACTCTGCATAAGCTTCTGTCGACAGACATGAACCCCTGTCGATAGATCAGGCTCCACAGGCATCCGTTTTTGAACTCTGTGTACACCTGTCGACAGACGACAACTCATCTATCGTCAGCTACACACAGTTCTGAAAACCCAGTCTACTGTCTGTGCTCATCTGTCGATAGGCTCCCTTTAGCTGTCGACAGATACACTGCTTTTTGTCAATCATGCCTATTTCTTATCAAACTCATGAGTAGATTCATGTACTACATCTAAGATGTTTATTGGGTGTTTATACATGTTTGACTCATCATATTCAAAGATATGATTGTCATTCCCTAAATCACCATGATTTGGACATACTACTCATGCACGGGTTTAGATTATATCATTTTGAAAACATTGAACCATCATAGAGGATAAACACCTAACTCTTAGAATAATTTCTTGTAGGCAAATACTATTCTCCAGTAACTTGAAAGGTCTATGGTCATTGAACTTAATGTCTAATATTGACTGCTAATCATATACTTTCTTGATCTGGAATTTAAATCTGAAATGGAGAAAAGCTACCTATTTCTGACAAACAAACAAAAAAAATCTACAAGTGGGTAAAAGGTAGAGCAATGATGTGTATTGCTGAGTAACCAGGGAGATGGGCATCACAAATGTCTGCCCTCGCGTCAAAAAGCTATCTCATCAACTCTCTACAACAGTATGATGGATACTTCCACTAAGTAACTGGGGGTATGGGCAATGTAATGACTATCCTCACGTCAAAAGGTATGCAGTTATCTTAAATACCACTTCTCCCATTGCATTCTTGTTGCAAGCAAAAAAAAAAATATATCTCTTTGAAATAGAGTGAAGCCTCCACAGTGTCTCAAATAACCAGGTCATTTAGTGTCTATGGTTATCATGAAGATTAGTCATTCATTTCCGTCATCATTTGATCATCATAAACTAGAGATAGTGTTGGTCTACAATGTTCTTAATCAAACAAGGGTATTGGTGTCCTTTCTCTATGACCGTAAGGTGTTCTCTTAATGCTTTAACTTAAAACTCCTTAGGTATTATGTCTAAACCATTTAGGTAAATGGGAGTGACTTAATATCCATGTCTATGGTAGGTTCCAATGTGCGTATACCCATTTTACACCTTATTTATTCAATATGTAACCTTTTCTCAAAAGTTCTCCTTGAAAATCCACACAAAAAATCAGTCAGGCAAAAATTCTGTATGGATCTGTCGACAGATTTCCAATCATCTGTCGACAGACGGCGGCAGCTCTGGTTCGGAAGACCAACGGACGCGCCGTTGGGGACGGATTTGGTGAGACCCTTGCCCTCAACTTCCATCCACCCTCTTTAAAAAGGCAACCAAGTCCCTTTCTACTTCCCCACTTCAAATCCCTCTCCTTCCTCTCCAACCGAGCCCCTGCTTCCCTCTTGGACAGCAAACCCTACTTCTCACCTTTCTGTCCTCTCTCTGCAGTGGGCCTCTTCATCCTCCCTCTCTGTGCTTCGTTCCTCCTCACTATCCATGGCTCCTAAGGCAAATAAACTTGCAGCTCGCCTCCGTCCCTCCTCATCTCGAGCCGGCGACGACGACCGGGCTACTGATGAGCGCTGAACGAAGCTTCGGGACGATCGTCTCCCCGAACTTGTGGTTCCTCCCCGTCTCAACTCACTCATTCTAAGGGGTCATTCATCAAGTTTGTTCAGCCTAGGTATGTCGACTTTGAGTCCTTGGCAGACCTTTTCCAAACCTCCAACCCCTATTTGACACTCAGGGGTGGACATCCTTTCTCTACAATCACACGGTTACTCTCCCACTGCTGTTCGTGACTTCTTACAATCATCTTGGCTTCTCAAAGGACGAGCATTTCTATACAACTGTGAAGGGCACCACTTTCCAACTCACTGCCAACCTCATTAGCACAGCCCTTCAAATCCCCAACTCTGGAGCCGAATCCTCAGCCATACTCCGGATGCTTCTGTATACTATCATCTCCTAACTCTTGAAGAATATGATGGCACAAAGAAGATTGCCAGATTGAATGCCAATTCTTCCCTCCATTGAACTGGATGATCCATCATATCTTCACAACCATGATTGCGCCAAAGCATGGCAGTCGGGAACTTGTCACCGACGTTCATAAATCACTCTTCACCTTTTTCCTCAAGTGTGAACCCATCAATCTCCCTGTCCTGATGCTTGGCCTTATTCTCAAGTGCTTCTACCAACCCCGGAAGTCAATGCCTTTTTCTTGTCCAATCACCTCCATTCTGAAGTTCATTGGAATCCACATTCCGGACAGTGAATGCATAACGCTCAACTCCTGCAGTAGTTTCGATCTCATGCTGCACATAGGATGGGATAAAAGCTGGTTGATGGGGTCATCACTCGGGAACTTAAAGGAAAGGCACCAGCTTTTGCCATGGAAGTAGATCATGAGATTGATGATGATGATGCGGATGATGCTGATGACAATGAAGAAGCAGGAGATGAAGACTCCCAGTCTGAGCCTCTAGATGCTCGGGAGACAGTGCTAGTGATGCAAATGATGAGCCTTCTCTGCGTGATCTTATTGCTCAGATGCAACTCAGATGTCCAATGGATTCGATAAGATTCATGCACGATTGGACATAGTGGATGCAAACATGGAAGCAATAGCGGACACCCAAGTCCAACTGCAGCTGCGTCTCACTAGGCTTTAAGAACACGGTCAGGCATCTGCACCGCCTGGCGATGATGCTGCATAGAGAGTCTATAGGTCTAGGAGTCACTATTTGTTTTTATTTTTCACATGTGTCTGTCGTTTGTGTTATTGTTTCTTGGTTTTTCACTTCATGGTCATGTAACTTCTTTCCCTTTCATTTCAGTCATCACATTTTGTACTGTGTATGCTTCATATCTTATCAATGAAATCACAGTTCGTGCTATATCATTGTGTGCGACTGGTCTGGGATACTTTAGATGTTGTCAAAAGGAGGAGAAACCTCAATTGTGCACTAATTGAATAATTGAATAATTTTGTCATCATCAAAAAGGGGGAGAAGTTGGGGTTTCATTCTAATATTTTTAACAAATGTTTTTGATGATAGATAAGTTTAATTGAGGTTTGATACATGACAAAAAACTTGATACTACTTGGTTATCTATGTACTCATAATATCTAACTTTACATGTCTTATCATGTAGGTACAAATGCTTAAAGCCAAGCTATCACAAAACAAAAGAAAAACATCATAAAAAGTTGTGAACCATGTCACCTGTCGACAGACCACAATGCTACTGTCGACAGATCTCACAGACCTAAAATCCCAGATCTCTGTATATTGCAAACCTGTTGCAATCTGTCGACAGATGCACCCAGACCTGTCGACAGACGAAGGAGATCTTCAGATACAGAAAGTTTCCAAGTTTCCGTAGTTGGTGTTTCTTTCTACCACGATTCTCCATATGTAAACACCACTCTATAAACATCCTTTTGAAGCAAATCACGGACACAAGCAACTCCAAGCAAAAACCCTAAAGAGTTCTCACAAGAAGTCTTGCTCTGCTGCTCTGCTTCAACCTACCGCCCAGAACCAAGAAGAGAAGTCTCTCCAGCGGAAGGTGAAGTCTGAACGTCGTGGATTCAAGTGTCTCCATCAAGTTGTGACCTTCATGACGAAGCTTGAAGCCAGTCAGACGTTCAAAAGAGAGTTTACAACTGGATGTGTTCTTCAACTCTTAACTCTTTCTGTTTTCTATTTCTCCATATCGTGTGTGTGTGTGTTGTGTTTCAGGCAGCCCTTGTGCTTGATACACGTGTTGTGGTGTTGTTCTGATCGTGGTTTCACATCAGATAACACGTGTCTGTGTGTGAGTTGTAGTTGTGAACTAGCTCATAAGCAGATTGCTATGCGTGTGTGTGTGGCCCGTGGATGTAGGATACATAAGTTGTGTACTCCGAACCACGTAAATCGTCATGTCTTGTGGTTTGCACGAATTTACGCTAGATGTTTGATAGGCACGGCATCTCCACACATTTTGATAATCTGTTATCTATTGTTATCAAGTCACACACATCAACACATAGTTTAAAGTTTAACATTGTTTTGATAATCTGTGTTTTGAAGAAAAGAAGGTGATAAACATTTTTGATCGGCAGTAATCTATTCAACCCCCCTTCTAGATTACCATAAGGGAATTCCGCACCCTTCAAAATACCCTCTTTTGATTTAAGTAATATCTAGTTACGAATTTTGGATTTTTTCTATTATTCCCTTTTTA
>JACBKR010006062.1:0-14794 GCA_014218235.1 Colocasia esculenta | reverse complement strand
GTTTGGACAGTGGCGTGAGTCGTTTGTAGAGGCTCTCTTGTCTGGGTCTGGGACACCGAGGGGTTCAGAGTGCTTTCCTGGCACAGACCAGATAGTCCTTTGTCTCACTGCCTCTCTCTGCGTTAGTTTCGGAGCCATGTAGTGGTGCTAGGCCATGAGGCCGCAGCTTGGCCAGGCTGCGGTGTTGCGTGTGTTGTGTGTTTCTGTGGCGGCTCTGTCTCACCCTCACAGGGGGGAGGCAGGAGCTATGCTAGTGAGCAGAGCGCGTGGACTACGGGTCCCCCTCTTAGCAGATAGCGGCGGTGGCTGGTTGTTGTGTTGTGACGGTGTTCCATCACGACATTTCTAAGTGTTCTCGTTGCCTAGCTGCACGGCGGTTGTAGCCTGGCCGTGGCTTGCTACCGTGGGCGTCGTCGGTCTGGCCTGGTGCGGACCGATGCTTCTGGTGGTTTCCATTCGATGTTCCTGCGTTTTTGTGGTTTGTGCCGTGGTGCACCGGTAGGTGTAGTTCCCGACATGGTGTGTGTCCAGGGTCTGGGCGGTTCTGCTTGTGGGCCCTCGACCGGTGGAGGTCGAGAGTGGCCGTGCTTGCGGTGAGATGTCGTTCTCACTGGTTGTTCTGTGGTCTCGACAGGTGTGCTGAGCACTGCTTCCGCTTTGTGCCCGACTCCGTTGGTTTCTGCGGGAGTCGTGACTGTGCCACGACCTTGGTGGTGGTCATGGCATTGTACTGTTCTCTTCCACTGCTTAGAGTATACCGCTGTAGGTGTTCCTCTCTTTATAGCTTCTAGTGTAGTTTCCTATTTTCGGAGTTCCTACTGCTCTGGCCGATGAGAGACTGGTAATCCCTACTGGGCCTTGTTCGCGTGGCTCACCCCCTACTTCCTCATCTAGGGGCTCGTCGTCGCGAGAGCCAGTGTCAGACGGGTGCGGAGGCGGCTGTGGCGCGGTTGTTGTCAGCAGCAGTGAGAGCGAGTGTTGTGAGCTCTTGTGCCCCAGTGAGCTGAGAGCTAGTTTGCAAGTCCTCAGGGTATGCCCCTTAAGGACTGCACATTTCTTCTTGTACCTGGGCTTTTGCTTGGGACGCGTTGTACAACCCTTTTCTATATTGTACATATTATTATAGTTATTTGAACTCAGTACATATCTCGCTAGACTTTTTCATATAACCCTTCCGGGTCTTCGGATCCGTGGGTGGCGGCACGACCCTCGGGGTCCCTGGCGAGGGGTCCGAGAGGTCGGGTCATTACAAACAAGTCACTATTTGAATAGTCCTTTCCTAGACCTCTAAGACCATTTACTAAAAGCATGAATCTAGCAAACATCTCAGAAATAGTTTCATCATCTTCATTCTAAACATTTCATATTCTGAGACTAGAATATTTACCTTGGTCTCTCTTACCTCAGAAGTTCCCTCATAAATGAGTTGGAGTTTATCCCACATCTCCTTGGCAGACTTACATGAGGACACTCGGAATACTCTTGGGATGGATGGCACATTGCATCATGTTCATTGCACTCCAGCTGAGTGTGGACTTGTTGATCTAGTCCTTGGTCCATAGACTTTCATCCTCAGGAAGTTCATCTGGTCCCTTGTCAACAATCTTCCAGAGCTCATAATTATGTGCTCTAAGGAACACTTGCTCCTATTTTTCCAATAAGCATAGTCAGATCCATCGAAAAAAGAGGCCTAGAGATTGAATGACCTTCAGCAATAAATCCCCTAACATTCTCCATAGCAATAAACTCTTGATCGTTAGATCAAACACTTAAAGTGTAATGAGAACCCTCTCTGATACCAATGAAATGTTGCGGAAAAAAACTGCTACTAGAAATCTAGAAGGGGGTTGAATAGAATTCTCCAAATTTTTAAAACCACTTGAACAAAAACTTAGAGAAACTCAATTGAGTGTGAAATCTGAGTGTTAATGACAATTCTAAACAAATTAGACAAGTTAGATGATGAAATTTTGACGAACCTATCAGGCATCTAGCGCAAGAGACAAGCAAACCACAATGACACAAAGATTTAGGGTGGTTGGATTACACAACAGTGTATCCTACATCCACCATCCCACACACACAATTATGGCTTATCTTGCCAGTTCAGAAAAGTCACAAAGGAACACACACACTCTAAGATACAGAAATCTCATATTCAATCACACACGTGAAATTGGGCACAAGGATTGCACCACTTTCACAAAAACAACACAGTATAGAGTGAAATGAAATGAGGAACCAATCGGAGCAATTGAATTCCAAATTGAAGAGGACTGGTTCGAAGATCCATGTTTCTGCTTCAGGAATGGGGATCAGTTCTTCTGCTTTAGCTTCAGAAAGAAGACTCAGATGGATCGAAATTCTCCTTCAATTAGATCATCTAAGGTGTACAAAGCTCTTGTTCCTTCAGATCTGGGAGCGATTCGCCAGGTTGGAGCATTCCTCAGAAATTGGCTGGAATTCTCTAGAGTCTTTTTAAGAACAGAAGTGTGGCTCGATCACTCTTTAAAGCCAAGTGGATAAGGGGTATTTATTGCCCATGGGTCCACAAAATATCTTGGGATCTGTGGGCATAAAAGTTCCTGCCCAAAAAGCCTTTCTCAAAAGCTTCCACATGTCCCTGTTAATTAGATCAAAAAAAGAGAGAGAAAAAATAGACTGACTGTGTCGACATACCTTACTTATGTGTCGACACCTATCCCAGTCATCACAAAACAATCTCCTGGACTGGGAACTAGTGTCGACACACAAGTGAACTATGTCGACACATAGGTCATGGCAGAGCACCAGATTTTCTGACAGGCTACTGGTGTCGAACACAGGTGAACTGTGTCGACACAATGGAGACTTATGACTTTTGTTCCTTCGAGCTGTACATGAGAAAACATTGTGAGATATAAATGTAAGCATGATAAGCATGACTTTAATGCATTAATGAATCATATTTGGATATCATCAAAATAAGAGATCCAACATTCTTACACTGTAGCATTTAAAGTACAGAACAGGAAATTTCTCTAAGTACACATCGACTTCCTATGTGTCATAACGATTTCCACTTCCATCGATTCATTTTCACAAGGATTTGATAAAGTATCATACTGATTTCAGTTTTATAATGATTTCATAAGTGTTGCATCAATTTCGATCTCACAACAATTCAGTAAGTGTTTATAACGATTTCGATCTCACAACGATTCGTTAAGCGTTCATAACGATTTCGATCTCACAACGATTCGATAAGTAAGCATAACGATTTGCTCTCACAACGATTCGATAAGTGATGTAGCAACTTGGATTTTTCCAAAAAAAAATAAAATCTAAATAATATTAAAATTATGATAATTGGAAATCAAATAAAAGAAAACTAATTAATTAGAAAATCAAAGAAAAGAGAACTAAATAAAACCATTAAAAGAAAAGAATTAATGGGCTTTGTTAAATGGACCAATTAGAAATTAGTGGGCTAAAAATAGAGATTTTAAAAGGGAAATAATAGAAAATTATCCAAAATTCGTAACTAAAATATTACTTAAATAAAAAGAGGGTATTAATGCATTAAAATAAGTGATTTGGGTTGGATTTGGAATCCTAAACCTACCCCGATTGCTTGGCCACGAAATCCTCTCCCTCTCAACCCAATTAGGAGATCACTTGCTTAAAAAGGGGAGAGGAAAAGAGGAAATTCGGAATTTAAGGGAATTAGAGTCCATTAGGAAATAGAAAGAGGAGAAGCTTAAATACTCTCCTAAAACCCTCATGGCCGGCCCTAGCTCGTGCCAAGGGGTTGCTGGACCAGGAAGAAAGGCCAAGAGGAGGAGAATTCGTGGAGAAGAGGAATCTCCAAAGTTCTTCCCCGAGTTCTTCAAGTCTTAACCTAAGAATAGGAAAACGATCAAAGGTAGGCATTCTCATGAGCATGAACTGTAAAGTTTTAACTGTACGTTCTTCCCATCATCATGAGCAATACCCTCAAGTTTCATGATTTATCATCGAGTCAATAATACTTCTTGATTTTTGAAGTTCTGTAATTGTCTTGACCCCGAATCCCCTTATTAACTCTTGTTCTGCTTCTACACTTAATCTCATGTCATGAAATTTTTATTGAAGATTCTGATGGATGTTAGATTTCATTTTCCCCTAAAAGCCCTAATTTCCATCCACCCTATCATGCAAATTAATTCATTGATCCCAACTGTACACAGTTCTATGTTCGTCCTGAATACTCTTTATTAAACCATGTTGAAACATTCGTTGCTTTCCGATTCTGATTTACTGGAAGTTCTCATGCATGTCTGGATCTATTTAAAACTAGTTTCACGATTTTTCATGCACTATACCATTGTTCTTAGTATTAGAACAACCCTGTGTCAAAAAAGGGAAAGTCTGGTCTGCAATCCAAGACAGGTCTGATCCTGTTGTACTCAGGCATAGACCACTAGAACGCGACGACCCGAAAGGTCGCGTTCTGAGGTCTGATTGCGACAGTCTGCCAGTCACATTCTGAATGAGACAGGCATCGCCGTCGAGATCGCTATGCCTGGTCTGAACGGTCTGTCGCATTCCTTACAGGTCTCTGTCGCGTTCTCAGTGCCTGATCAGACAAGCCTGTCGTGATCCTGACAAGGTACTGTCGTGTTCTGATCCATCCCCGTCGCGATCCTTACAAGTGTCCGTCACGATCACAGGGTTTTTGCAGAAAAACCTTGATTTGCAATGCTCTAATTGCCTAGTGTGCTTGTACCCTTTAATCTCAGTTATACCCGCAGTAAATGCACTTAATATAAATTAAACTTTTATATGAGATTTAAAATACATACACACGACTAATTTCCATCTATGATTTCATGTCACATGCACACACTCAAACCATCCAAATGTGGCTTAACTGGCATGAACATGTGACATAATATATCTGGTAATTTATGCAATTAAATTGCCTTAATTATAAATGAACTTGTCCTCAATTTTTTCGTTGTTTTGAAACACCGATCTCGACGCTCCACTGTTCTAGAACTCTCTAGAACATCGAGCACTTATTTCCATAATTATCCTCTTTCTTGACTTGGACGAACTCTCCAACGGATACTCCTTCTGCCGACTAGTGAGTCTTGTTCAAGGACTCCGTAAGTCTCCTCTGTTCATGGATTCCCACATAGTCGACGAGCCGGTTGTACCGTAACACCTATGATACCCCTTTAGGGATCAATACGATCCAAACGGCTATTAGAAGTTCGCTCTTATCTTGAATCACGCCGGACCTCTGGACCTGTGCTTTAACATGGCCAGTGGTAGAGTCGTGAGTTCCACCTGACTGCCAACACCGAGTGCGCGTGTTGTGCAACTGTTACAATCGCCTGATTACTCGACGTGTTACGTACAATGTCCACTAACTCTCGTCTATACTCTACTTGCTCATCTATTCACATTCACTCTACTATCTCGTCTATTCATCTAGTGCTCTCATCTATTTCCTTGTTACTCTATATTGGCCATTGACTGATTGTCTAAAGATAAACAATATAACCAATGCCAGCATAATGGGGCCGATCTGGTCCTGAGGAGAGCGCCCGAAAGTGCCATTTGCCCATGGGAGTTAACTAATCAAGATGTCGGCATTACATCCAAGTGCCATACTATCTAGATTAATCTAATGACAATCAAAAGTGCTATATTCTCTCGTTGTCTGTTGCCAACAAAGTGCTATGCTATACTCGTTGTGCTATTGCTATTTTGTGCTATTTGTGCTATGGCCATCTTACTATTTTGTGCTATACTCGACTCTCGTGCTATATTTAGAAACCTGTGCTATTTCGTTCACGTGCTATCCTGCTATCTATTACTTAACTCTCTCTCGCTCTATCATTAGTTACTTTGCATTTAATGCATTAACTATTTAAAGCCTGCTTGACTATTGAGATTTAAGTCCTACTGGGCATTATCACGCACCCTGCATTATTTGTCGTGTGTTCTCAGGTGAGACCGAGGATGAACCATACACTCAAGAGGATGGGAACGACCTGGAGTGATGTCATGAGTACCCTAGCATCCTATTACTATGTTTAGCGTTGTAGTAGTTAGGTTTGAAGTTAGTCTTGCTTTATTTCACTATAATTGGGCCCTATAGATTGGCTCTGATATTAGTGTTTTAACTAGACATTGGAAATTATTAATGAGAAAGTTTTGCTTTAGTATTATTCATTGTGCAATGGTTTGATGTCTAGTACTTGCTCTATACCTTTTCTTGCAACTGCCTCGCGTTCCGATATTCCACGTCGGGGCATGACAGTTTGTGGTATCAGAGCCTAGTTTATTCTTAAGTATAGGATGATCTAGGTTGACCAGCCTCGACTAGAGTCAATTGTCCTACCTATGTGAGTTGTGGTTAAAGCCAAGGGTAACTAGCTAAAATAAACTCACACACGCACGAATTAAATCTCACATCAGTGTCATAACAGCAAGCTATTTTTGTAGGAACTAAGCAATCGAGATGGCTGCTGAACGTGCTCAAATGAGGGGCATGCAACAGACCATTCAAGAACTGACTCGTGCAATCATGCAAGCTACCCAAGGTGGCGGAAACCGTGGCGGTGCAGGCGAGCACATCATAACTTCAGGAATCTAAACCCGCCTAGATCAGTGGATCCACAGATCCGGATGAAGCCGAGCACTGGCTTAAGGAAACGGAAAGAATTTTCCGTGTTATGCAATGTGCAGTGGGGGATAAGCTGCTACTAGCTACTTTCCAATTGGAGAAGGACGCCCGCGCTTGGTGGAAGTCAGTGGAAGCTACTAGGGAGAACGGTCAATTGACCTGGACCGAATTCAAGGAAGCATTTAACACCAAATACTTCTTTGAGCATGTCCAAGAAAGGAAGGCTGCGGAATTCTCTGCTCTTAAACAGAGGAGCCTGACTGTGGCCGAGTATGAAGCCCAGTTCTCAAGATTGGCGTGCTATGCTGCACATATGGTGAACACTGAAGAATGAAGGCTAAGCGCTTTCTCAACGGCCTTAAGCCACAATATATCACACAACTGCACCTCTCGACATCCAAACCTATGTCGAGATGGTGAAGAAAGCTCAACATTGGAAGATGCCACGGACTTCACCGACAGTCAAAGGGAAGTTCGTTCGTGAAGAAGGAATTGACCTCGGGTCAATCATCTGCTAGGCCAAACAATGGCAAGAAGCTATCCCCTCAACCTCACAGAGGGTCTAGCCAAGAAAGGAAACCCAAGGCAATAGTCACATACACTCCAGCAAAAAGTAACTGCAAACACTGCGACAAGTTGGGTCACACGGCTGATGAATGCTGGAGGAGGTAGAGCGCATGTCTGCGCTGCAGAAGTCGCGAGCACCGCATCTCCGAGTGCCCGCTATTAAAGAGAAGAGAGGCACCCTAATGCGCTAAGAAATAGGGCCGATGCAAGCCCTGCATGATGGGAACCTGCCATGGAAGGTGGCGTGGTAGAAGGTACCCTTCAAGTTTTCTCATTATCAGCATTTGTTTTATAATATGGAGCCACTCATTCATTTATATCTCAAAACTTTGCTGATACTATGAATACTAAACCTATATGCATGGGTTGTGAGTTCTCTGTCACAACGCCACTAGGGAAAAAGGAGAAAGTGAACAAATACTTCCATCTGCTATTGTAATGATCGGAGACCATACCTAAAAGCGACCTGGTGTGTATGCCCATGGAAGGCTATGATGTAATTTTGGAGAGACTAGTTGTCCACTTATGGGGCAAGTGTCGACTGTAAGGAAGGGGAAGGTTACCTTTAGTGACTTTCCTAAATTGGCATTCTCCAGGATTAGACATAAGAGACGGATGTCTCTAATCTCCGCCATAAAAGCTCATAACATGATAAGGAAAGGTTGTATGCTTCCTAGCAGCCGTAGTTCTAACATAGAAAAGACATTCACATAGTCCAGGATTTCCCGATGTGTTTCCTGAAGATCTGCTAGGGATTCCACCAGAACGTGATGTCAACTTCGCCATAGAGTTGATCCCTAGAGCTGCCCCGGTATCGCGTCAACCGTACCGGATGTCACTACCGAGCTAAAGGAGTTGAAGATGCAACTGATGGAGCTACTAGAAAAGGGGTTCATCAGACCAAGTACTTCCCTATGGGGAGCTCCTGTGCTGTTCGTCAAGAAGAAGGATGGATCGATGAGGCTCTGCATCGCTATCGACAACTCAATCAACTCACCATCAAGAACAAGTACCCTTTGCCCAGGTCGATGAACTGTTCGACCAAATATCTGGAGCTCAATATTTCTCCAAGATCGATCTTCGATCTGGCTATCACCAAATGAGGATCAAAGAGGACGATATCTTCAAGACGGCTTTCAGGAGCAGGTACGGGAACTATGAATTCGTTGTTATGCTTTTGGGCTGACCAATGCTCCTGCAGCCTTCATGCAACTCATAACAGCATATATCGGCCTACCTCGACAAGTTCGTGGTCGTCTTTATCGACGACGATCCTCATATACTCCAAGACCAAGGAAGAGCATGAAGAAATCTAAAGATAGCACTGCAAGTCTTGCGGGACAACAGACTGTACACAAAGCTTAGCAAGTGTGAATTCTGGCTCGAAGAAGTGTCCTTGGGCCATGTCATCTCAAAGGACGGCATCTCCGTTGATCCCTCCAAAGTCGAAGTTGTACTCAACTGGGAGAGACCAACCAACGTCACTGAAATCAGAAGTTTCCTAGGACTGGCTGGCTACTACTAGGCGGTTCATCAAGGACTTGTAAAGATCGGTCGTTCCCCTCATGCGTCTAACACGAAAGGAGATCCCTACTCCTGGAGTAAAGAGTGTGAGAAAAGTTTCCAAACTCTTAAAGACGTCTTACCTCAGCACCTGTTCTCGCTCTGCCAATAGAGGGGGAGAAGGTTCTCTGTCTACACCGATGCCTCAGGGATTGGGCTAGGGTGTGTACTAATGCAAAAGGAGAAAGAAAGTCTCGCCTACTCTTCTCGACAACTGAAGACTCATGAAGTCAACTACCCGTTCATGATCTGGAGTTGGCTGTCGTGGTCTTTGCCTTGAAGATCTGGAGACACTACTTGTATGGAGAGAATTCATTGTCTACTCAGACCATAAAAGTCTGAAGTATTTATTCTCCCAGAAAGAACTCAACATGAGACAGAGAAGATGGCTGGAATACCTCAAAGATTTCGACTTCAACATTCCATACCATCCAGCAAGGGAAACGTCGTGGCTGATGCTCTTAGTAGAAAGCCGATGGTGTCTGTTTCAAGTCGAGTCCTTGGCGAGATGCAACTACTGGAACATCTCACAAGGTTAGACATAAATATTGAACATAGGGATGATCGAGTCTTGGTTGCAAACATCAAGATTCAATCCGACTTGTTGGAAGAGATCAAAGCTCAACAAAATGATGATCCATTCTTAGTTTGCATCAAGGAAACTTTAGCCGAAAGACTGGACTTTGCAATGACTGAAGACGGAAGGCTTGTCTTTCAAGGAAGGACGTGTGTTCCCGACAATGAAGAAATGAAGAGAGATTAATGGATGAAGCTCACAAGACAAAGTACAATATTCATCCTGGAGGTACCAAAATGTATCAAGACATGAAGAGAATGTTTTGGTGGCCGAACATGAAAAGAGAGGTAGCCGAACATGCCGCTCACTGCCTTACTTGCCAACAAGTAAAAGCGGAACACCTCCGCCCTGCCGGTGTACTCAGACCGTTATATATTCCATAATGGAAGTGGGAAAGCATGGCATAGACTTCATCATGGGGTTACCCAAGACTCGTGGTGGACTCGATGCCATATGGGTCATGTTGACCGGCTAACCAAATCCGCTCACTTCCTTGCTATAAAGAGTAAGTGGTCGGTAGAAGTACTAGCTGCCTTATATGTCAAGGAAATTGTAAGACTGCATGGAGTAACCTCATCCACAGTCTCGGATCGAGATCCGAGATTTACATATCATTTTTGGAAAGGACTACAAGGTGCACTTGGTACTAAACTCAACTTTAGTACCGCGTTCCATCCACAAATTGATGGACAAACTGAAAGAACCAACCAAATTGTTGAAGACATGTTGAGAGCCTGCACTATAGATTTCCAAGGTTATTGGAACGAGCATCTATCCCTTATTGAGTTCGCCTACAACAACAGTTACCAGGCGAGCATCAAGATGGCACCGTTCGAAGCACTCTACAGGAGGAACTGTAGATCTCCTGCATGCTGGAATGAGGTTGGAGAACAGCAATGGCTAGGCCAGACATGGTGCAAAGTACCACAAAGGACATTCAGTGATTAGACTTAAGACTGCTCAGTCTAGACAAAAGAGCTATGCCGACAAAAGAAGCCGAGACTTGGAATTCCAAGTCGGTGATCATGTATTCCTAAAGGTGTCACCTACACGTGGCATCCAAAGATTTGGAGTGAAAGGAAAGCTCAGTCCTAGATTCATTGGTCCTTTTGAAGTACTCAAAAGGATTGGTGAGGTGCATACCGACTGGCATTGCCACCGGATCTGGCATGTGTACACAATATGTTCCATGTCTCCATGCTCAGGAAGTATGTCTATGACCCTACCCACATCATTCGCCACGAGAAGCTGGTGCTGAACAAAGATGTGACTTACGAAGAGAAGCCAGTCAAGATACTGGAATGGAAGGTTCAACAGCTTAGGAACCGTCCCATCCATGTGGTTAAAGTCTTATGGAATAACCGCGGAGTGGAAGAAGCCACATGGGAACCGGAAGGAGTTATCAGACGGAACTACCCCGATCTTTTCGGTAAAAACATTCTCCTATATGATCATATGAATTTGGGGACCAAATTCTTTTAAGAGGGGGGGGAGGATGTAGCAAACTGGATTTTTCCAAAAATAAAATAAAAATCTAAATAATATTAAAATTTTGATAATTGGAAAATCAAATAAAAGAAAACTAATTAATTAGAAAATCAAAGAAAAGAGAATTAAATAAAACCCTTTAAAAGAAAAGAATTAATGGGCTTTGTTAAATGGACCCATTAGAAATTAGTGGGCTAAAAATAGAGATTTTAAAAGGGGAATAATAGAAAAATATCCAAAATTGTAACTAAAATATTACTTAAATAAAAAGAGGGTATTTAATGCATTAAAATGATTTGGGTTAGATTTGGAATCCTAAACCTACCCCAATTGCTTGCCATAAAATCCTCTCTCTCTCAACCCAATTAGGAGATCTCTTGCTTAAAAAGGGGAGAGGAAATAGGAAATTCAGAATTTAAGGGAATTAGAGTCCAATTAGGAAATAGAAAGAGGAGAAGCTTAAATACTGTCCTAAAACCCTCATGGCCGGCCCTAGCTCATGCCAAGGGGTTTCTGGACCAGGAAGAAAGGCCAAGAGGAGGAGAATTCGTGGAGAAGAGGAATCTCCCAAGTTCATCCCCATGTTCTTCAAGTCTTAACCCTAGAAGAGGAAAATGATCAAAGGTAGGCATTCTCATGAGCATAAACTGTAAAGTTTTAACTGTAGGTTCTTCCCATCATCATGAGCAATACCCTCAAGTTTCATTATTTATCATCGAGTCAATAATTACTTCTTGATTTTTGAAGTTATACACTTGTCTTGACTCTGAACCCCCTTATTAACTCTTGTTCGCCTTCTACACTTAATCTCATGCCATGAAATTTTTATTGAAGATTCTGACGGATGTTAGGTTTCATTTGACCCTGAAAGCCCTAATTTCCATCCACCTATCAAGCGAATTAATTCATTGATCCTAACTGTACACAGTTCTATGTTCATCGTGAATACTCTTTATTAAACCATGTTGAAACCTTCGTTGCTTTCCGATTCTAAGTTCTCATGCATGTCTGGATCTGTTTAAAACTGGTTTCATGATTTTTCATGCACTATACCATTTGTTCTTAGTATTAGAACAACCCTGTGTCAAAAAAGGAAAAGTTTGGTTCGCAATCCAAGATAGGTCTGATCCCTGTCATACTCGGGCACAAACCACAAGAACACGACAGCCCGATAGGTTGCATTCTGAGGTCTGATTGCGACAGTCTGTTGGTCGCATTCTGAACACGATAGGCATCACCGTCGCGATCGATGTGCCTGGTCTGAACGGTCTGTCGCGTTCCTTACAGGTCTCTATCGCATTCTCAGTGCCTAATCAGACAAGCCTGTCGCGATCCTTACAAGGTACTGTCGCATTCTGATCCATCCCCGTCGTGATCCTTACAAGTGTCCATCATGATCACAGGGTTTTTGAAGAAAAACCTTGATTTGCAATGCTCTAATTGCCTAGTGTGCTCATACCCTTTAATCTCAGTTATACCCGCAATAAATGCACTTAATATAAATTAAACTTTTATATGTGATTTAAAATACATACACATGACTAATTTTCATCTATGATTTCATGTCACATGCACACACTCGAACCATCCAAATGTGGCTTAACTAGCATGAATATGTGACACAATATATCTGGTAATTTATGCAATTAAATTACCTTAATTATAAATGAACTTGTCCTCGACATTCGCATTGTTTTGAAACACCGATCTCGACGCTCCACTGTTCTAGAACTCCTCTAGAACACCGAGCACTTGTTTCCATAATTATCCTCTTTCTTGACTTGGACGAACTCTCCGACGGATACTCCTTCTGCCGGACTAGTGAGTCTTTGTTCAAGGCCTCCGTAAGTCTCCTCTGTCCATGGATTTCCACATGGTCGACGAGCCAATTGTACCCTAACACCTATGATACCCCTTTAGGGATCAATACGATCCAAACGGCTATTAGAAGTTCGCTCTTATATTGAATCACGCCGGACCTCTGGACCTGTGCTTAACATGGCCATTGGTAGAGTCGTGAGTTCCACCTGACTGCCAACACCGAGTGCGCGTGTTGTGCAAGTGTTACCATCACTTGATTACTCGACGTGTTACATACAATGTCCACTTACTCTCGTCTATACTCTACTCGCTTATCTATTCACATTCACTCTACTATCTCGTCTATTCATCTAGTGCTCTCATCTATTTCCTTGTTACTCTATATTGGCCATTGACTGATTGTCTAAAGATAATAATATAACCAATGCCAGTGCAATGGGGCCCGATCTTGTCCTGGGGAGAGCGCCCGAAAGTGCCATTTGCCCATGGGAGTTAAATGATCAGGATGTCGGCATTACATCCAAGTGCCATACTATCTAGATTAATCTAATGACAATCAAAAGTGCTATATTCCTCGTTGTCTATTGCCAACAAAGTGCTATGCTATACTCGTTGTGCTATTGCTATATTTTGTGCTATTTGTGCTATGGCCATCTTGCTATTTTGTGCTATACTCGACTCTCGTGCTATATTTGGAAACCTGTGCTATTTCGTTCACGTGCTATCCTGCTATCTATTACTTGACTCTCTCTCGCTCTATCATTAGTTACTCTGCCTTTAATGCATTAACTATTTAAAGCCTGCTTGACTATTGAGATTTAAGTCCTACTAGGCGTTATCGCTTACCCTGCGTTATTTGTCGTTGTGTTCTCAGGTGATACCGAGGATGAACCATACACTCAAGAGGACGGGAACGACCTGGAGTGATGTCATGAGTACCCTAGTATCCTATTACTATGTTTTGTAGTAGTTGGTTTGAAGTTTGTTGTTTAGTCTTTGCTTTATTTCACTGTAATTGGGCCCTATAGATTGGCTCTGATATTAGTGGTTATAACTAGACATTGGAAATTATTAATGAGAAAGTTTTCCTTTAGTATTATTCATTGTCAATTTTGATGTCTAGTACTTGCTCTATACCTTTTCTTGCAACTGCCTCGCGTTCTGATATTCTGCGTCGGGGCATGACAAGTGAGCATAACGATTTGCTCTCACAACGATTCGCTAAGTGAGCATAACGATTTGCTCTCACAACGATTCGCTAAGTGAGCATAACGAATTCGATCTCACAACGATTCACCAAGTAAGCACAATGATTTTCTCTCACAATAATTTGGTTCTTGTAATGATTTGAGAACAATGACTTGGTCTCACAACGATTTGCCTTCATAACGATTTGATAAGCTCCACATCGATTTGGTCCTCATAACGATTCGATAAGTTACAACAACGACTTGGTCAGTATAACGACTCGATAAGTTACACAACGATTTGCTTGCTGTAACGATTCGATAAGTCACAACAACGACTTGGTCTGTGTAACGATTCGATAAAGCAAAACAATGATTTGATCACTACATCGACTTGATAAGTGAAACAATGATTTGGTTATGATTATATAACAATTTGTGTTCACATGATTTGTTTATACATGTGCAACGATTTACATAAACATCGACTCAGTCACATAACGATTTCATAATTCATACTCACAACGATTTCATGAGTTATAACGGCTTGATATTTAAACATATTTCAAATATTTGAAAGTCAAAAGTGTTCCCTCTCTTTTCTCTGATATCCATGCATTTATTATGACTGAACATTTCACTGCACAATGCATGCACAGCCATCTACTATTCCTATGCTTATATTAGAAATATCTTTTTGGAAAACAAATTGATATTTCTATTTTGATGTATATTGTTCTGACGTTGACTGACAACAAGAGACAGCATTGTTGTTTATCATTTAGCATTTATTGTGTGTAGGTCTCTGACAGCACAACCGTTTACAACGTTGGACAAAATGGAAGATGAAGGATATCGAGAATGATCTTCTCTTTACATGCGTGCAACATAAAGAACTGTTGACTGGAAGCTCTACAATACCATGCAGTCTAA
>JACBKR010006061.1:0-14841 GCA_014218235.1 Colocasia esculenta | reverse complement strand
GTTTTTTACATATATATTTTTATAATCATCGTTATTTACATACATATCTGATCTACATCAATGTTGAATTATTTTTGATTTGTCATAATAGTTGCAACTGTATCCTTATAGAGGTATATATGCAATAGTTTTTAAAACTTTTTTACACATATACCCCTATAAAAAGTATAATTACAATTATTATAATAGATTAAGAGTATTTCAGATAATTAATATAGATTAGAGATATATACATAAATAACGATGTTGTAAGAGTATATATACAAAAAATAAAGAAGTGCTTTTCATATGCATCTAGATTCAAATCACATTCCTACGTTACCTATCCAAAAAAATAATACTTTATGGTTAATTTTTAATCTTTGTAATTCAACTACTTAGTTTGAAATCAATATAATTATTTTCTCAAATCATATCTTTTTAGGGATTTTTTAATAATTTTATAATCAACTTTAATCTTGAAAAGAGTCCTGCTTGACTGCTTCTACAGAAAATGAAAATTTATGAGTTAAGATTAAATAGATAAAGTTACAACAATAAACAAATTTATTTATAGGTTCTAAAAACTAAAAAAGAAGCCTATTATATGCGGCTGACTCATTGGACTCGCTGCGCCGAGTTTTGTTGGGCACAATATAGTATGATCCGTATCGCGCCGGCACACATGCGACACACCTCGGGAGGGTGGGGGAAACAAGCGTGGGGGGTCGCCGAAGGTGTGCCGACATTGGCAGGACTCACGGTGGCCCTGGCACAATGAAGTATGACCGTGCCATCGTAATTCACAGCGACACGGACAACCGTGATTGTATCCACACAAGTTGGACAGTCTATGTATGAGTTTTTTTTTTGCATAAAAACTATTCTTACGTGAAAAATGATAAATATGTTGTCCTTATGAAAATATTAAAATATGTAACTCTTAAATAATTTTTTTTTTTACATATATGTCATTCTTGTTACATGATGTTAGTGTTACTCTCTATCTATTTAACCATGGTTGACACACGGTTGAACATATTACATTGATAATGTATCATATACCTTGACCTGGAGAGTTTGGTTCTCAACATAGTATGATTCGATACCATGATTATTTTTCTTTGTTTTTTTATTATTAAATTTGAAAGTGAACTAGACTGAACTAGAGCGTATTGGTGTGGTTCACACCATACCAACAAACTAGCAAAGAATCTATGACTTGGTTCGCCAATTGTCTAATCTTGGATTAGCGAGCTAAAATAACTTATAAAAGAAAATGTCAACTTTGTCCCACTTTTTTTATTTAAAAAATAAAAGTAACAAGCTAATTAAAAAATATATTGCAAATTTGAATTTTCAACTATTGACCCACAAGATAAGTGCCTTGACATCCAACCATCCATCTCTCTCTCTCTCCTCGTCACTCTCTTTCTCTTTCTCCCTCCCTCACCCCCATCTCTCCCTTTTCTCTCTCTATCTCTATCGACACCAGAGTGAAGACACAAACACACACACACTCTCTCTCTCATGCATGGAGGGTTGGGGGTAGGGGCGGACCTAGCATGTATTCAGTGAGGTCCTGTGATTCTACTGGATAAAAAAATTTGTATTGGGAGTATAAATTCACCATGGATAACTCCACTGAATTTATATGGGTGCACTATTAAGGTTTCACTGAAAAAAAAAATTTAGATCTGCCACTGATTGGGGGTGAGTTAAGGAGATGGATTGTGGGAGCGATAGGGGTAGGGGCTGTAGGGAGAGGAGGGGAGGGGGCTCCTACGATAGAGCTACGAGAGAGAGAGAGAGAGAGAGAGAGAGAGAGAGAGAGAGAGAGAGAGAGAGAGAGAGAGAGAGAGGAGAGAGAGAGGAGGAGAGAGAGAGAGGAGAGAGAGAGAGTTGTGTAGCTTGAGGGTTCCACAGACATGTTGTTAAGGAGTAAAAAGGTTGGTGTTGAACAGTTGACAAAAGACGTCGCCAGACCATTTCTAATGAAAACCACATCATGAACAGCTCGTTATGCTATGGAGTTGTAAAATGAGAGGATCATCATCGTGGGTGTGGAGGACCTATTTGGTGACGAACGAGGATGAGACAACAATGATGTGCAACAAATCGTAGAAGAAGTAAGTAGCCCAAATATCACCAACTACGTCCCACTGCTCCGGTGGGTAGACGTTGAGAGTCACACAACTAATAGAGTGGAAGAGAGAGAGAGGGAGAGGGGATGGAGGGTAATTTAGTCATCTTAAGTGGAAACGAAAAAAATTACGAACATTCTTTTTTTGGTGACAAAAGTTAACTACTTTCATATTTGTATAAAACATTTTTATTTGAGAGTTGCATATATAATAATATTTTAATGAGAATGGCATATTTATCATTTTTTATAGAAGGATGCTTTTTATGAGAAAGAAAACTCCTTTATTAGTGGGACTGCTGGCGTCATCCAGCCTCCACGTGGGGGTCATCTCGTGACGCAACACCACGGTCCCTTGTCTCCCTAGACTGCCTTCGTCTGCAAGACTTCCATCCCCACCGCACGCACGCACGCACCCACGCGCTCCCCACCGCCACAGCGCCCGCCACCTCTCCCCCCGCGCCCACCCGAGCAAGTGGACGTACGAAAAGGACGCCAGCTTAACGTCTCCGCGAGTAACCACACCAGCTATGTGAGCCCCTCCACGAATAGGGTCATTCACGTCCAATCGCTGCCTTCTCGTACGGACACGACGACCCCCTCGCTGCTCTCGGTGAACTTACCATAAACAAACACACTTCGTCTCTCTCTCTCTCTCTCCTGGCTTCTGCGTTTGGGGGGGATGGCAGCGAAGGCGGAGCAGATCCCGGCGACCTCAACCATCGCTGCCCCTGCCCCCTGCGACGCGCCAGATCCTGTCCCAGATCTGCCGCGGGACAGCGCAGCCTCCGCCGACGGCAAGGTGCCGATCGAGTGGGCGGTGACGGCGGGGCGCGCAGCCGATGGTGAAGTCCTCCTTCCGGAAGGAGACCTCAGGGTGGACTCACCGTCTCCCGTCGTTCCCTCGCAGGAAGATGACGGCGCGAAGGGCGAGCCGAAATCGACACCGGATCGAGAAGAGGAAGGCGAGGAAGAAGGAGCAGAGGGCGGGGAGCGAGGCGGAGGAGGAGGGAAGAGAGGGGAGATGAAGGGGTCGCTGTTCCTCCCCGACGCGAAGCGCCACAAGGCGTGCCCCGCGGCGCTTGAGAACCTCCCGACGCCGCCCGCGGCCGAGGAATTGGGGGCCGGCGGCGGTGGCGGGAGGGAGGGAGCGCCCGGCACGGGGGAGTCGTCGTCTTCGTCGTCGCCGCCGTCGTTCTCCTTCTCGTTCTCATTCGACACGAGGGGCTTCGGCGCGCCGCCGATCGAGACGACGCCCAAGTTCGGGTCCTTTAACTTCGCCGCCATCTCTTCCGCCGCGTCGGGGGCGGAGGCGCTGGGGGCCGCGGCGGCGGCTGCGGGCGGCGGAGACGAGGCGAGGGGGCAGGAAGCGGAGGGGGGCGCACTGTAGCGCGTCCGGAAGGAGGGCATGTTTGTAATTTTATCTGTAAGTTCGAATAAGTTTTCAGAAATAAGGTTTTTGTTTACATTTTGGTGATCGAAGCAGTCTGACCTCTCCACGTGTCCTTGTCCCCTTGGTATTTTTTATTATGAAATAATTTAAAAACACACTCTCTTGACACAAATTTTAAATAACCTCGTTTAATCATGAATCACTACGTACCTGCGTACCACGAACAGTTGATGTGGCACGATTTTATTGGTTCGAGTCATTTTGTGTGTTAGAAAACTTTTTTTTTGTTTATTTATGTTGGGACTTTGGATCTACTCAGCTATTAAATAATTTGTGAGTCTCAACACCTACAGTACAATTTATCAATTTTTTTATCGACTTGTGAGTACTTTCAGAAGTCCAACAAATCAAAATTTGAAATTTATCAGTTGATCGATTTCTATTAAGATATAATCTAGATCTCATTATCTATTTAGTTTGTAAAGAGAGATGAAAATCGATATATCGATTTTTTTTTATTGATCGATTGATTTCTATCAGAGTAACGTTTAGATTCATGATCTATTTGATTTTTAAAGAGAAACAAAGATGGGTCAACCGACTTGAAAATCGGTTCTTTTTTTTATTCATGTCTGTTGGGACTCTGGATCTATGCACATATAAATGATTTGCAAGTCTGACACGATCAACATAGTATAGTAAAATCGGTCGATCGATTTCTTCTTATCGGTCGATCAATAAAACTTGTGAGTACTTTCAGACACTCAACAGATCAAAGTCTAAAATCGGTTGATCGATTTTTTTTTATCGATCGACTAATTTTTGTCAGGATAATGTCCAAATCTCATAGTCTATTTGATTTTCAAATAGAGATGAAAATCAGTCGATCGAATTCTTTTTATCAGTCAACTGATTTCTAACATAGTAACATCCACATCTCATGATTCATTTGATTTTTAAAGAGAGACGAAATTAATCAATTTACTTGACATTTTCAGTCGACCAATCGACACGATCCGCGCGATATGATCAATCTTGATTAAGATGATAATTTATGTGGCATCTAACATAACATAATATAAGTTGTCAACTAAGTAGGGAGTAACATATGGTGGCAGTGACGATGATCTACAGTCGGTGAACAGTAGAATTCAAATCACTGTTTTGGAACTTAAATTTATATTTTAGAGTCATTTAAAATAACTATTTTAGAATTCAAATTTATATTTTAGAATTTAAAAATTAAATTTTTTTAAAAATAATAATAAATTTAAAATTTATATTTTATATTTAATCGCAATCATTATTAATTGTCGATCAAGATTATTATTGACCACCGTCAATCATCGATCACTATCGTTGTCGTCATTGATTATCGATGGCTTTCAACTATCTATCATTAATGATTGCCGCTATTGTCTACGACATCTACGCCACGTGTTCACACCTTATTGCAGTTACACTTCCATCAAAAATATTAAAATTTTCTCCTCTGAATCGGCCTGAGCTTGCCATCTCAATCCTTCTTAACTGCTGCACTTCACTCGTTTCCAATCAATTAATTGGATATGTCATTATCTGGCATCACGAAGAAACTGAGCATGGAGTTTTCTTTTTATGACTTTTTTTTTTTTGAAAAAAATGCTGATGTACCTCCAAGGGAGAATAGACGTAGTTAACCCTAACTTTTCTGATTTTGAGATACTCATTCTGGCTAGTATATGAAAGGTCCATGTAATTTTCATTTTTACTTGAAAAAGATAACAAAAGTTTTAAGGAAGATGCCCCCTTCTCCCCCATCCCCAAATCACCCATCCCCTTTTCTTCTCCACTGACTTAGTTGTATGTTCAACAATTTGTGGGTGAAATTTTTTTTTTTTACAAGAGAAATTAGCTAGAATATTTACAAAAATTATTAATATTGAATTTTGCAAAAGAAAAAAAAAAGATACTTTGAGCCAAACCGAATCGGTACTATATGATGCATCCGACCATACTATCCCACGAAAATTTGATTGGTGACAGTTTGCTAGTCCTATGTCATGCCCCCCAAAATATATGGGTACAAATAATGCAGCAGAAAATAAAACGCCCAATCCGAAAATTTCCTCGAATCTCATCTCATTCGGACGCGACATTCAAAACAAATCTCATGTATGTAATAGAAGGATAAGCCTTAACAACACACTTAGGGTCCAAAATATCATTAACTCAAATGACAAAACTTTCAACAGAAAATGCTCATGATACATTAATCAAATTTCAGCCATCTTACAAGCATCTAACTTAAGTACTAAGAAGAAGCCAACTTACACTTAAGGCCATCCAAAATCGAGCTTTTGTGAAGCGCTAAAGACAGAATCGATCGACAAAAAAGGACAGGCTGTCGACAGACGAATCAGGTGTCGACAGACATAGCCAGTTCCATTAGCTAGAATCCATATGGTTTTGACAACTGAACATGCCCCCACAATGCGAAGTTAGCTATTAACCCTCCCATAATTTCAACATGATTTAGACCATCCAAAACATCAAAAATCAAGGACCTAAATAACACTTTATTCCATAAAAATCCGGATGTTTTACAAGCACCAATGCTGAAATAAACTCCTCACAAATCCATTCCTCAAAGATTACGTGGAGTTAACATGATATGTCCATACATCTTGTAACAAGATAAGACTTCCACATCTAATGTCAGAAATAAAACTCCTCTAAGGTAATCCATACTCAGCACACATGAATCTGCCATATGCTTGCGTTGTTTTTAGATCACTTGAAAATGTTAGATAAGTTTATGAGCAAACTAGCCCAGTAGGAATTACATCTCAAGGTACAAGCAAAGTATAAGTAATTACAATTTAACAAGCAAAATTTCAAGGATAATAGACAGAATTTCGTATGTAAATAGGAAGCATGATTATAACAAATCAAGAATTTGATAGGTGCAAGGTTTCAATTCCAATCATGTTTCTATCAAGACAAATTAAAAGGATTTCCACTAAGTACATGACAATAAACAAGATTTGGCCATCTTTCAACTTTTCAATCCTATCGAATCAATCAAGTCATCTCAGTTTAAACTTAACATAAAACAAGAGGCACTTTCAAATAAAGAAAGCAAGGGATGCCAATGCCAAGCACCGCTTATAATGATCCATACTCCCCAGGTTATCAAGTACGTCAGGGTGCTCCTCCCCAGAACTGGATCAGGCCCCATTGTGTAGGCATTTGATCAGTGGACCGAAATCCTAAGTAGTTCCAATATCAAGAACATTATGGCCATTGGAGTCAAAAAGGACAAAATTACAGGATATCATGGAAGCCAAAAACTTAAGCTCAGTTCAAGGATTTTCAAGTATGAAGTGCCAAGGATTTAGTGAACGAAGTGAAAGAGAACTTGACAAATCAAGGGGTCAAGTGGGTTCTCTATACATTTTTCTTGTTTTCAGATTCTAGGCAAGCAGATTCAAAGTTGAAATTTCAATTGAATCACAGAGGGAATAGAAATCAAGTAATTAGATGTCATTAGAATAATCTTCACATTCTTACCACTTTTAACATTTACAAAATGCTTAGGTTAATGTCATGCTGGTTACTCTTCTATGGGACAAATCACAAGGCAGTCATATGTTCAAATGAGCAGTTGAAGTGGTCAGAAGGGCCAGTCGGAGTTGCCACAAAAGGCCAGTCGAAGTTGACAAGAGAGAACACTCGAAGTTGACAAAAGAAAACAGTCGAAGTGGCCAAAAGGGTCAGTCGAAATGTACTTGAAACTAGAAGGAAATGGGTCTATGAATAACTCAAGGATGCATCAGACCCAATGGTGTCAATAGTAAGTGTCACGTCCCAAAGCATGGCAGCGGAAGAATTTCATTTGAGCGTTGAGACATGAACAGTCGGAAAATAAGCCTCTAGCGAGCAATCACATATACACAACTATTTGTGCTCATAATAAAACTCAAACTCTTTATTAATTTCAAAATGAGAACTAGTACATATTCAACTCAATTCGAGCTACAAGACTAAGACTCAAATAAAAAGGAAAATTACATACTATTCTCACTATTCTCACACATATACATTATTCTATTTCTCTCAAACTATTATACTATGATAACAAGACTTCAATACTAAGGTTAGAGAGCACTCTTCACTCTTGTTCATCCCCAGTATAGTCTTGGTTCTCTACGTCATCAGTATCTTGTTCACCTGAAAGGTTGGAAAGAAGATAATGAGCGCACTCGCCCAGTAGGATTTACATCTTCCAGCAATGATATAAGTATTTAACAGTTAAAAGCTAGAGGGTATGAACATGATATGTAATTAAAACGGTGGTAGTAACATGTGTACAATGTATTGTGCAAGATTGTGTGATCAAGAGATGTAAAGATCAGTCTAGCAAGAAGATTGTATTCAAGATTTCAAGATAAAGTGAACAATGATCTAGCAAGATGGTAACGAGCAAGAACAAGATAGCATGTAACAAGATGGCCATTTCATTAGCAAGCAAGCAAGCACGCACGAGCAAGAACTTTTAACATGTAACAGTAATCAGGCACGAAGCCACTAAAGTGCACCAAGGAAAGATCCACCTTGAAATGCACAATAGGACACGTGTATGTGGTTACTGTATCTATCATTCAACACACAAGTACTCCCAGCGCAGATGCAACACCAGTAATCATTATACCCCATGGCTAACAGTATATTTATGACTCTCCGTCATTGGGGCTAGACTGGAGCCCTTGGACACTCGCCGTGCCCGATCCACATCTCACTTAATTTCAAATGTAGATACCCACAGTCATTCATGGCCAGTAACAAGAGTTCAATAATGTCATGATATTCGAGGTGATAGTTCAAGAGTTCAATCCGGCAACATAATGGCGTATTTTCAATTTAGTCCAAACACTTAATATATTGGTCTTATGTTCAATAGAAGTGTACTCCAGAGTTAAGATGAGAAGAGAAATACCTCGTCAAGAATATCAAGAGAAGAGAGATACATGCACACTAACTTCCGGGTACTTCGTTGGTACAACCTGCTCGTCGGCCATGTGGGAATCTATGGTCAGAGGATACTTAATTACGGAGGCTTTGGTCAAGGGGTCACTAGTCCGGCAGAAGGAATATCCGACGGAGAGTTCACCACAAGCTAAGAAGGGGCTTTCCTATCATGCTAGAGTGTATGCGCATGCCGCGCGTGAGAATCGCTCAAGTGCGTGTGTGAATCCGATTATGGAAACTCCGGTTATAGAAACACCGTTTATGGAAAGTCCATGTTTGGAAACTCTATATATAGCAAGTATCATGTACTAAAACATGCATGACCAATTTTAGCAATTAACTATGCATTTTAGCAGGTTTGATAACAAAGCAAGAAGTAGATAATCGGCAAGTAGAGAATATGATCATGAACTTAAGATCAATTAAAATTCATGTAAACATATTTTAAATCTTTATATAGGTTGATATATGCATGATATCAGTAACTACTTCGTACAGGAGAAGACGGGCATGCAAACGACGTCAAACGGGCTAAACAGGGCTGATCTGCCCAGGGGTGCTTTATAAGGGTTTTTTCCTAGTCCGATTCAAACTAGGTTTGACACCTGTGGGTTTGAAAAATCAAAACAAATTATATAGTGATTAAAATAGGGTGAAACCACCTTTTTTAGTTAGAGTGCTTCCAATACTTTGTACATTAGAAAATAATTGGGAAACAAAGGTCGTTTGACTGGGTAATAAAATGTATTGTGACGACTATGTGAATCTGACACAGTGTTCATGTTTGGTATAATACTCTCAGTACAGTCAACAAAAATTGGGGAAACCAGTTTCAAATGAAATTAGACTCATAGGGTAACAAGTCTATGTTGAACACTCGGTCCATAAACGACTCCACAGGAGGTATGGAACTCGTAAGATAGGTCAAGGTTAAATCACGACAGTACATCATCAAGATCATGCAAGATTTAATTCGTGAAACTCTCAAGATAAAAATTGGGGAAAACAGTAAGAACATGATCTATACATATGGATTCAAGTATGGACGAGTTTAATTAGAGTTTGGCATGGAGATGACCTACCTTTGGAGTTGAATAAGATTCGCTCTCCAGAAAGCCCTAGTTCTGACCGCTTGGAGGAGAACGCTTAATACTCCCGACTCACTGGATGAAAATTGGGAAAACCAGTCCATTAGAAACTAGGCTCCACCCTCTTTCTAGGGGTATAAGCCTTGCATGGTTGGTTGAGGTTTGATTCACCTTTGGTCGAATCTGAAATGGCTCTCTGCACAAATCGATGCAGATGCAGCTGGGAAGAAGAGCTCCGTTTTAAGGTGTTTTCCTCCACCTCTAGTGCTCAAGAGCTGCTACCCACGACCCCAACAATTGGTAAACTCATCCCCAAGGGTTTCTTGACAAGTATATATGCATCTAGGGTTTTTAGGAGTCCCATTGGGTGTAGGAAGGAAGGGTTGCGGTTTTAGGTTACCACCTTCCTATTTTTGATGATTTCTCACCCCATTAGAGTGTGTGAGGCTTTAGGCAACCATACATGGCTAGGCACGAATTTGGGTTTCCATGAAAGGTTAATTGCATTAGGATTTGCCCTAATTACCTCTTCCTATTTTCAGCTCAATTAGGGTTACGAATTTCTGAGGTATTTCTTGCTTCATTTTATTCTTGGACCAAAAGTTGTTCATTGGCCCAATTCTGATAATGGGTCATCCATACATGATTTTGAAAGTCTCTCCCACATGTTTATTTAATTTATGATCATGTTATTCCCATGTTAACAATTTTATGACTTTTTTCTAATTACGATAATTAGTCACCATACTTTTAAACCTAGTCCAAATGATTTTTATTGACCCAAATTTCATGATGGGTCATTAGAGGATATTATTTGAAGTCCATCTATGATTTTTATTAATTTTATGACTCATCTAAGTACATGTGATAATGATTTTTCGACTTATTTTATGATTACGATAATAAGTCGCAAAATACTTTAAACTTGGCCAATCCAATTTTTCTTTGCACGAACTCTTTCATGGGTCATTAGGGAGTATTGTTTAGAGTTGAACTATGAATTTTATGGAATTTTCTCATGTGATTTCGTCTCTGCTATGTTGGTACGTATGTTTTACTAATTGAGGAATATTAAATTATTATTTCAGATTATTTATGATTTTTCAATGAATGAAAATTTGAGGTGCTACAGTAAGAGTTCAATGGTGGACAGAACTTGATATTTTCATAAGAATCATACCAAGTTTCCAACAAGGAAATTGTTGAAACCATCACATGATCAAACTTGAAGGTGACATTTTCAGTCTAAGGGTTCTAGAAATACACGGATAATAGACAAATCAAATGGGCTCTTATATAGGAAAGATCAGAGAACTTAAGTTGTCTACTTGAAAACAAGGGTCATGCATTCAGAAGACAGTTCTAGGATCAAGGAAGTACCAAGGACCTTCTCAAGGAATGATCAAGGAAACTCTAAACTCACTAATCAGGAATGAGACAAACAAGAGGGTTTTATAGTGTGAGGGATCAGGGAATCCTAAACACCTTACTAGACATAATTTAGATAAATTAGAGGCAATCAAGATGGAATAAAAAAAAATTTAGATAGTGCAAGACATTTAATTTGTGCCCGAGAAAACCTACCTTTTTGGGTTGCTCTTCAGATTTGTTCTTATATTTTGATGTAGAGGCTAGAGGAAGAAGAAAACTAATCCAAGCTTAAAGCTTTAAGCTCCAAGCTGCAGATCATCCCTCCAGCTCCAGAGTGCTCCACACCCATAATCTCCAAGCTTCTTTAGCAGGTGCATTCAAGGATGAGCAGAACAGGAGCTCTAAAGCTCCAAGACCACCTTCGGCTCATCTCAGGTCGAAAAACTCTAGACGACCTTTAGGAATAAGAAGAAAGTATAAGGTTTGGTCAAGAAGGGTCATATGGCTTATTTAAGGGTCTTGGTCCAATTTAAGGCCTTTCTCTATTCCATATAAGAGGAAAAAAAGAACAGTCATGTCCAATTTGGCCATACATGGGTCATGCGACCATGCCCAACCCATGCCATGTCTTACCTAACCTTGACTTGGTCTAGGAAAAAGGATAGACCCATCATACCTGGGCCATATATATGTTGACCACTTCTGGGGAAACGACAGGGGTAGGTAAGAACCACTCATGTCTTTTTACCAACTTCCAAAGTGATATGTCTAAGGGGTCATTTTCTAAGTACAGGCTATTCATTTTCTTCCCCATATTTAAGCCTCCAAGTAGTCCTGTTATAATGGGAGGACAAGGCCTCCATCAATTGGTGTTCAAAAGCACATCAATTGTTGATGAAGTCATATATTGATTGTGAAAAGAGCTTCATATCGATTGGCATAAGAAAAAGACAATCGATTTGTGACTAACAAGGCAATCAATTGGCATAGATACAATCGATTGGTGACTAACATGGCAATCAATTGACATAGAGACAATCGATTGGTGAAGAGAGAACATCGGTTGGTCATTAGACCATCAATTACTGAAGGAAAAATATAGATTGGTCATTAGACCATCGATTGCTGAAGGATAAATAATCGATTGGTCGTTAAACTATTGATTGGTGAAGGAAATGGTCCAAGTACCGATTGGTGAAGGGAATGGTCCCAAAACCATCCGATTGGTGTATGAGGTATCGATTGGTGACCAAATCTGATCGGCCTTTCGATTGGTGACCTTCTAGCGATTAGTCTTCTATCTTTTGATTGGGCTTGTAAATGAGAATTGATTGGTGACTAAGTGTTCCAATTGCTGAACAAAGTATACAGCAGTCTTGCAATTGGCCTTACAATTGGTATGGACATCTATTGATGTTATAATCACAATGGCTACTGAACAAAGGGTTCAGCAGCCATCTTGTTGGGGGTGATGCCATATTGTACTGGACAAAGGGCTTAGCAAGCCCCCAATTGATTTTCGTCAATGGTTCTCATGAGTTATTTGCTTATGTAATGGTCTCTCTATTTGTCTAATTCTTTAGGAATCTAGTTCATTGAACCTACATGGTTTTCCCTAAAACCATAAGTTCACATTCCCCTTCATAATTTTCCAACTCATTAACATGCCCTCTTTCATTAGTGGCTCTTTTACTTCAAATACCCAATTGAACTCTTACTCAAATGTCTCCACCAATTTATTCTCATTAGGACTTAAAAATCCAGGTTGTTACAATATGTGACGAAGTGAAGCTTCGTATATGACGAAGTGAAGCTTCGACTGGTCAGTTTATAACGTTGTTGGCTGAAATGAAATTTCATAAATGACGAAGTAAGACTTCGACTGGTCAGTTTATAACGTCGTCGGTCGAAGTGAAGCTTCGTATATGACAAAGTAAAACTTCGTATATGACGAAGTTAGCTTCGTATATGACGAAGTTACATTTGTATATAACGAAATTAGTTTCAATAATCTCGACAAAACTGGTATGATGAAGTTACTGAGCTTTGTAAATCTTGTCATCACAATATTAAAAAGGTTAATACTTGAGAATGGTTCATGTTATAAGGATGTAGGTTGTTACAAGGTGTGTCTGTCGACAAATTCCAAGGTTGGTTGTCAACATGCGACAAACTTGGTGATGGATCAAGGTTCTGGGATGAAAGTTTACGAAAGTAGTTGTCGATAGATCCATTAAGACTTGTTGACATGCAACTTATCTATTGACAAACACACAGAATCTATCGCCAGATATGGGCAGGTTTCAAGACCAACATTCCAGTGATCAAACACTTGGTATTTTAATTGAACTCTACCCTAAGCTCCACATGGTTACTTATGCCAATAGTTTATTTTACTATCTAAGCCCCTATAAAATTATAGTTAGCATCCCTCAAATGCATCTTATCAACCTTTCCTTATCAGTTTTCCACATGTATAAGGACACTTTTCTTGTTGGCTCTTTCTCCATAAAATAAAAAATTCAATGGGAATCCTAAGATAATTATTTCCATCCATTAATCATATTTGTTTATGGTTTAAAAATATGGGTCATTATTGTAAGGCCTTGAGCCTTATTGGACCCTTAATGGGCCTTTCGGCAATAGTGCCTATTGACGGACAATATTGATTGCCGTCAACCTTGTGTTGACAGCACTGAAGTGTGCCTCTAATGGATGTTGGCGGCACAGAGTTGTGCCATCAACAATGTCTTAGCGGAAACATATGTTGTCGTCTAACATAGTTTCTGGATTTCTAACTTCTGAACTTGACGACAATCGATGTTGCCATCAAGTTTGAGGCGGCAACCAAGGTTGAAGTCAACTTGGGCCGGGTCTGTTTTTATATGGCAACCCGGCCCCTCCATTTCCACCTTTTCCCCCTTTCCACACCACCACCTTCACCTCTCTCCTACTCCACTACTCCAGTAGTCGACAAGAGCTCGTGAGGAGGTCGCGGTGCTCGTGGCGGCCTTGGATCGGGCGAGGGGACTACAGATTTTAGGGTTCGGCCTCGCGGGTGTGCTTGGACAAATGACAGATTTTGGGGTTTTTCTTGGAGTTGTTGGCGTCTTGAGGTAGAGATCCTACCCCTAAACCCCCTTGATCTTTCTATGACAAAGAATGCATGCGACTTGTGTGAAAATCGAGTTTTGGGGAGGGTTTTTTCATGCTAAGAATTTGAGGGTGTGTTGCTCGATCCAAGCATTGGATTGGTGTTTTCTAGTCTCATTATGAGAAGGTGTTTCCCATCATCAGATCGTGTTTTCTGGGCTTAGATGGCCCTTGGGGAGCGGCCTAGGGCCGTAAAAACTACTGGAAGCCGAAGAACTTGACGACATAGTTTGTTGCCGTCAAACTCTTCAGAATGAACTCAGCGGCAAGATCACTTTCCGTCAAGGTGTGGTTAATGGCACTAGTAGATGGCAGTAGACTCCATCGTCTACCACTGGTTGACGACAATCAAGAGTTTCGTCAACCACAAATAGGTCCCAGTAGTTTGAGCCCCTTTCCATGTGCGAGGCTTGACACCCATGGTGGTCTGCCTCTTGGCACGACGTGCCAGACGTTGAGAGCATCTCCGTCGTGCACGTGTCATGCTTTGTCGTAATTGTGTTTGTGTTGTGTTCCTCCCAGGCGTTGAGCTGGGCTCCGTCTGGATGACTGCTGTCGAGTTGTTCCGCCAGTGAGCCTGGGCGTCAAGTGAGACTCCGTCCAGTGCATGCCCCTTGTGTGGTTATGAGCTGATTTCCGTGGGGCCCCTTCTCCACGTTTAAGTCTAGCATAGGGGAAAATCGGTCGAGGACCAGATGTGAAGA
>JACBKR010006060.1:0-14865 GCA_014218235.1 Colocasia esculenta | reverse complement strand
TCCTTGTTGGTTAGTGTCAACAGTTTCCTTTTTAATTATCCATTTCTTATGTCTAGTTGGACGTTATTTTTTATATGTCCTAACCTATTGCAATGGCTACAACAGGATGTTTTTGTTACTCTTTCATATATTGAAATTGGGTTTGTATGTTGTATCTTGTTCAGGTGTAAACTTCGGAGTTGGATATATTTTAGGTTGAATTATTGTTTCTTCATTTTCTGGTGGTGTATATCCTAAACCATGTTTCTTCTTTCCTGAACGTCTAGCACCTTTTAATATTAAGGAGTTCTACCATTTGTAAATTTCTCCAATGTGCTTGACAGTTTGTCATTTTCTTCATTTAACGTTTTAATCTCTTTTCTCAGTTCATCTAAACTCTCCTATTTTTCTAATCTGATTATTTGTTTATTTTTATCTTTAGATCTTCACATAATAGTTCATTTCTTCTTTTAAGTTCAGTTATTTATTTTTCTAATTCTTCATTTTTGTTTTTAGATCTGAATTAGTGTTTTCTAAACATGCAATATTTTTCTTACTAACTTGTAACAGTTTTGTTACTTCCCTATATTTACAGTATAATTCGTTGAAAGCTTCTTCAAGATTATCAGAATTAGAATCATTGCAAGAATCAAAAGATGAATCAGAAGTTACCTTCTCTTCAGTGTTTACCATAAAAGCCAAGTTGACTTCTTCTTCTTCACTATTTGAGCTTGACTCACTGTCTGAGTCGCTGCTGTTGCTCCATGCTACCATAGCCTTTTTCTTATACCTCCTGAATTTCTTGGAGCTTTCTCTCTTCTGAATTCAGTCTTCTTGAGCTTTGGACATTCTGCTTTGATAGGTCCTAGCTTTTTGCACTCGTAGCATATGGGCTCGCCCTTTTTCTGACCCTTTCCATCTGGTTTCTTGAAGTCCTTATTTTTCTTGAAGTGTCTTCTACCAGATTGGAACTTCTTCTTCTTGGCTAGAATGTGCTGCAGTCTTCTTGATAGCATGGCTTCTTCATCTTCGCAATCATTTGAGCTTTCATCTTCGTCTGATGACTCATCTGATCTGTCTTCTTCTGCTTTAAGCATTTTTGAATGTTTCTTTCTGCTTGAGGATTCTCTTAGTCTCTCCATATTTATCTCGTGGGGCCATAAGGGACCCAATGAGCTTTTCAAAGACATCCTCTTTAGATCATTAGCTTCCTCAATGGCTGTTACCTTGGGAGTCCATGTAGATAGAAGAGATCTAGGATTTTTCTGACCATATCTCCAATTCATAGGTCCTTACCAAGTCCTGCTAATCCATTTGTAATGTCTGTGAATCTACTGAACATTTGAGTTATGGACTCTCCTGGCTGCATCTGGAACCTCTCATATTGAGTTACCAGAATATCTATTCTGGTTTCCTTAACCTTGTCCGTGCCTTCATAAGTGATTCTCAATTTTTCCCACATCTCCATTGCAGATTTGCAGGCTGATACTCTATTGAATTCTTTCTTGCTGAGAGCACAGCACATAATGCTTTTAGCCTTACAGTTTAAAGAAATCTTCTTCCTGTCATCATCTGTCCACTGAGCCTTTTCGTTGGTGACTAGGAGATCGCCTTCTTCAACTATGGACCATATCTGGTAGTCATTACCTTGTAGAAAATACTCCATTCTTGTTTTCCAGTAAGCATAGTCTTCTCCATCGAACAATGGTGGTCGGTTGACAGACTGACCTTCATTGTGACCTTGGGCTGCCATGGATCTTTACTCTTCATCTTCAGATCGTTGATCTTCTCTTTGACGAAGAGACTCGCTCTGATACCCTTGCCCTTGCTAACCTTCCGCCCTTGCCGAGCTCCTCTACTGCACCACGCCATGCGGCGTGCGAGGAGAGTCTGCTGCTAGCCGAGCAGAGCAGGGAGAGTCGTCGGATAAGAAGAGGCCTTCCGACAACGGTTCCGACCGTGATCAGAAGAAAGGACGATGCAACGGCGATTCACCGCACCAACCACGCCCCTTCACCGACTACACACTGCTGACGGTGGCACCCGAACAGATCCTGGCAGAGATCAGGGACGAACCATATGTTTGGTGGCCACATAGGATGCGCTCCGATCCCGGAGGTGCAACCAGGAGAAATATTGTCGCTTCCACCGCGACCACGGCCACGATACCTTCGAATGCGCCAGCTCAAGAACGAAATCGAGTCCCTCATTAAGGTGGCTACCTCAGACGGTTCGTGCACCGAAATGAAGACCGCCAGTTGCCCAGCTAGGTAGCCCAGAGGGGGGGTAATGGGTCTTTTAAAATTTATCAATTATACCTATTCACTAAAAACGTTCACACACAAGACACACTTTGATGGATGTTATTATTGTTAGGATAAACAACAATCACACAAAGAAGCAATCACACACACAAAGTTTATCCTGGTTCGAATCTCCTCCTCTCCTTAGGAGTCCTACCTACGTCCAGTCCTTGAGCAACAACTCAGATTTCACTAACTAGGGTACAGTCCCCCTATGGACACTACAACACCCAGCTCAGCTAGTCTTCTCTTCTCAGCCTGAAGAGGAACAACACCCTGGATACCCCACCAGATTTCTTCACACCAGAAGGGCACACACACACCCTGGATACCACCAGGTCTTCGAAGGGTACAAGCACAGAAACAAGTAAGCAGGAGATTAAGCCCCTAGATCAAGCTTTGACAAGTCAAGATCTGAAGCTAGGGACTGAGAGCAATGAGTTCTACAAATAAAAGCTCACTCTCAGAACCAAACAAGCTCTCTCGAAAATCTACAAAATGCAGAGAGCAAAGAGCTAATCTAATGGAATGAGGCTTGGCTCTATCTTGAGAACTCGCAGAAGACTTGATAATCAGAGTGATTTTTTGACTATCGTTCTCTTTCTATGTATTTCTTCTGGAGCTCCTTTCTCTTTCAATATATAGCTTCAATTTGAAATATAGACGTTGAAGTATCCATTGCCTCTAGCTTTTGGTGGACGTTTGACTGAGTGGCACTTGGAACTTCCAGTCAACAGTCCTTTGTCCATTTGTGCACACAAGAGATAGGATCTTCTGAAGTGTCCTTTGGCTTCTACAAGTCCACGTTGTATGACAAATGTTGTCAGAGACCTGCATACATTAAATGCTAGACAGTAGACGCTAGGCTGTCTCTTGTTGTCACTCAACGTTGGTGTGAATATTCACCAAAATAGTAATGCCATTTTGCTGTTCTAAAGATGCATATGGAATAGACATGATAATTGATGATATCGTCTGTATGCATGCAAGATACGTTCAGTCTTCATTAAATACACAGCTGTCAAAAGAATATGTGTGAAGACTTTGACTTTCAACCGGATGAAGGATTCATATGTTAAGTTGATTGATATGAAATCGATGCATTATGACTTATGAAATCGTTATGTAACCAAATAGCAAATCATTATGAGATATGAAAGAATCGTTGTGAGATATGAAAGAATCGTTGTGATCAATAGAAAATCATTTTGATTACTTAAGAAGTCGATGCGCAAGGCAAATCGTTATATATCTGAAGCAATCGTTGCGATAAGCAAATCGTTATGATATAAATGAATCGTTACGAAAGTAATCGTTACGATGACTAAAGGAATCGTTACGAAAGCAAGTCTTACGATGACTAAAGGAATCGTTACGAGAGCAAGTCGTTACGATGACTAAAGAATCGTTATGAGAGCAAGTCGTTACGATGACTAAAAAGTCGATGCAATCAAATCGATGCGCTCCTCTAAGAAGTCGTTGTAAGAATGATTTCTTTTGAAATCAAAGAAGTTTCAATCTATGAAGAATCGTTAAGATACTTATGAAATGTTAAGAATAAATTGTTACAGTTCTACTGTAATCGTGATGATCTATAAAGGAACCGATGTATACTTAGACAAATATGATGTTGTAGATACAATGTAAAGATGCTTACCTGTTTTGGCTTATTTTCCTTTGTATTAATTCCTGTGCTTAGACTTGTAGAAAATGGGTTAGTGACCTTTAATTAAGGGTTTTACAATAATATGGTTTTTTTAATCACCAAAATAGAAATGTAATTACTTTAATTACTGGGATAGACTGTTCATCACGCCCCAGACGCCGAGAGTGGACTCCCGAGCAACCGATCACAATTAGCCCAACGAGCAAGAATCAATGTGATCGCAGGAGGATTCGCGCAGGCAGAGAGAGCACTCAGAGCCGACGCGATTATGCAAGGCAAGTGCATTCCATGGACAGACCTCTGATACCTCGGCCGGCTCCTTATCCCCCTAATCCCATGCACGCACGTCTGAGGAGGCCATAACCTTCTCAGACGAAGACCTTGTAGGGGTTACCACCCCCACACACTGATGCGTTGTGGTCATTTCGGAAACCATCAATCATTGTAATGTGCGCAGGATTCTGGTAGACAATGGAAGTGCCCCCGCGTATTGGCTTACGATTGCTATCTCCTTATGGGCCTAAAAACCGACCAGCTCACCCTGTAGAGTCACCTCTATTCAGCTTCTCGAGGGTGTCGGTTTCAGCCTATGGGTAGAGTTCACCTCCCGATCACCCTCAGGACGGCTCCGAAATACGTGACCAAGGTGGTGGATTTCTTGGTCATTAGGAACATGCCCGGCTATATTGCCATCCTTGGTAGAGGTCTGATTGGGTGGATCAAGGTGGTGCCTTCGTCCCTCCATCAGAAGATGAAGTTCCCCACCCCGTGTGGGTCGGCGAGGTGCTCGATGCCAGCGTGAGTCCCGACGGTGTTATGTCCTTTCTCTAAGGGACAAGCAGCCACTCGCGGCTCCAACACCTGTTCCTCCATTAGTCGACCAGCCTTCCACCAGCTGCGGAACTCTTGCCGAGGACCTGCTTCCAGTCCAAGTGGACGATGACCCCGAACACGTCCTGTACATTGGCGTGTTACTAGCGAAAGCAGAGCAGCAGTGGTATAGAAGTTTCCTGCTAGCTAATTTGGACGTGTTTGCGTGGTCTGATGATGAGCTGCCAGGCATCCCTCCAGAAGTGATGGTGCATCGCCTCCACCTGGACCCACAGGTCCCACCAGTTCAACAAAGGAGGCGACCCGTCAACCAAGAACGGCAGACCGTGATCCGAGATCACGTCGTCAAAAGTCGAGCAGTTGGGCTCCTCCGGGAAGCCCAATACCCAAGATGGATGTCCAACATAGTCCTCGTGCACAAAACCACTGGCAAATGGTGCGTATGTGTGGATTACAAGGACCTCAACAAAGCGACGCCCAAGGATAACTTCCTACTGCCACGCATCGATCAGCTGGTAGACGCTACGTCCGGACACGAGCTCCTCAGCTTCTTGGATGCCTACTCTGGGTATCACCAGATCAGTATGCATCCCCCGGATCAAGATGCCACCACGTTTGTCACATACTTGGGGTTATACTGCTTCACCAGGATGCCCATTGGTCTAAAAATGCAGGCACGACATACCAGCGACTGGTCAATAAGATGTTCGAGCAGCAAATTGGGCACACATGGAGGTCTACGTCGACGACATGTTGGTCAAAATGCTTCCGAGCACTGACCACATCTCTGACCTCGAAGAGACCTTTGCAACTTTGCGAAGGTACAATATGAAGCTCAACCCAGCCAAGTGTGCGTTTGGAGTGCGCTCGGGAAAGTTCCTCGGCTTCCTTGTCTCAACAGAGGAATAGAGGCCAAACCTGAGAAAATCCAAGCAATACTTGAAATGAGCAGCCCTAAAATGGTACGCGACGTCCAACATTTGACTGGACATCTAGCCGCACTCAACCGATTCATGTCCCGAGCAGAAGAGAGGAGCTTCAACTTCTTCAATTTGATGCGAGGACCCAGAGGCTCCTCATAGCGGGGGGCATGTACGGTGGACTGAGGACTGCGAGGTTGCCTTCAGAGTTGAAGGCCTATCTTGCAGCCCCACCTGTTCTCTCGAAACCTGTGCTCGGGGACCCTTGTTCGTATACCTTTCGGTTACCGAACACTCTATCAGCGCAGTATTGATCAGAGAAGAGGGGGCGGCCCAGTGTCCCATTTACTACATCAGCAGGGTCCTTCAAGAAGCTGAAAGAAGGTACCCCCGAGCAGAGAAACTCGCCCTTGCTCTGGTCACGGCTGCCCGGAAACTCAGGCCCTACTTTCAGGCCCACTCAATAACGGTTCTCACCGACCAGCCGCTGAAGTCTATCCTACAGCGGCCAGAGGCTTCCAGCCGGCTCATTAAATGGGCCATCGAGCTAGGCGAATTCGACATCAGCTACCGTCCAAGGACGGCCATCAAAGCACAAGCATTGGTAGACTTCGTTGCGGAATGCACTCTCCCTACCGAACAGGATCCCCCGCTGGCCGACGAGCCCCCATGGGAGCTCTACGTCGACGGATCCTCGTGTGTCACAGGGAGCGGAGCTGGCCTGGTCCTCACCTCTCCGGAGGGTTTAGAATTCCAATATGCCCTCCAGTTCTGCTTTGCGGCCTCCAACAACATTGTCGAATACGAAGCGTTGTTGTCCGGAATCCAAATGGCTAGGCACCTTGGAGCCCTTCGACTTAGGGCCTTCAGCGACTCCCAATTGGTTGCCGGCCAAGTGAACGGACAGTTCAAAGCAAGGGAGCCACACATGGCCCAGTACCTTTAATAGGTCAAGAGCCGAGCAGAAGGCCTCCTCTACTTCGAAGTCATACACGTTCCACGGGAGCAGAACGCGCAGCCGATGCACTTGCCAAGCTGGCGTCTTCAGGTGACATCGCCCCTTCTCGCTCCTATTCATCGAAGACCTCACTGCACCGAGCACCGAAGTGGATGTAGCAGCCCTTGGTCCGACCCTTCAGTTTCGAACTGGACGGACCCTCTCCTGGCCTATCTACTTCGAGGCGAGCTTCCCCCTGAGTAGGGCGAAGCACGGAAGATCAGACTGTGTTCTCACGTTTCACCCTCATTGAAGGCAAGCTTTACCGACAGTCCCTTTCAAGACCCCTCTTACGGTGTCTCAGCCCTGAAGAGGCCCTTTCGGCTATCGAAGAGGTTCACGAGGGATTGTGCGGAAGACACTTGGGGGGCAGAATGCTGGCACGTAGCATTATCTGAGTAGGGTTATGGTGGCCCTCTCTGCAAAAGGACTGTATGTCTTTCGACAGAAGGTGCCCAGAATGTCAGAAGTTTGGGCAGCTCATTAAGCAACCCGCCGAGCAACTTCATACACTGTTTGAGCCTCGTCCTTTTGCTAGGTGGGGCATTGATAACTTGGGTCCCTTTCCAGAGGCCCAGGGTCGGAAGAAGTTTTTGTTCGTGACCATCGACTAATTCACCAAGTGGGTCGAAGCAAAACCCGTTACCACAATCACCGAACAAGCCGTGTGGAAGTTCGTCTGGAAGAACATCCTCTGCAGGTTTGGCGTCCCAAGAGTGATTACCTCGACAACGGGAAGCAATTCGATAGCACTTTCTTCAAGCAGAAGTGCGCCGAACTTGGCATCTACAACCACTTCACCTCCATGGCACATCCTCATGCAAATGGTCTGGTCGAAAACGCCAACCGTACATTGCTGCACGGATTCGCACAGAGTTGAAGCTGTCGGTAGTTCGTGGATTGACGAGCTCCCTAATGTGTTGTGGTGCCACCGAACAACTGCTCGGGTAGCCACTGGGGAGACCCCTTTCCATTTGCCTACGGCACGAGGCCGTTGTACCTTTGGAAGTGGCTCTCCCCACTCTCCGACAACTCACTTCGACGAGGCCGCCAATAATCGCGCGCTTAGGGAAAACTTAGACATGCTTGGCGAACGCTAGAGTGACGCCAGCATCAGACTAGTCTCCTACCAACAGCGACTTGCGCAATATTAGAACTCTCGAGTTCGGGAAAGGCGCTTCTTCGAAGGGGACCTTGTTCTTCACCGTTGCTCGGCATCGGATCCCCGAAGAGCAGCCGGCAAACTCGCCCCCAAATGGGAAGGACCTTATCAGGTCACCCAGGTTCTTGGAAAGGCTCTTATAAGCTAACTACTCCTAGTGGCGGGGCCATACCCAGAACCTGGCATGTATCCAAGTTGAAGGCTTTCTATTTATAAAAGCCTTCTGTTTGGCATCCTACTTCTCTCCTACCAGTTCTTTGGCTGCTAGAGACGAAGTCCAAACATCCTTATCTCAAGATCTTTAGCTCACAAGGATGTAACGACATCTTATGTAGAGATGTTCCGCAAGCACCCCAGGCTAGAACACCCACAGTTCATAACAACCTGTGTGGTAATTGCGAACACTTCTAAACGACTGACGAATTCCGGTTCGGACAGAACACTTGCAAGGTAAGGAGATAAAAAGCGAAGCCATTTTTTGAAAAAAAAAAAAAAGAGGAGATCTATTCAGATTTTGTAGAAAAGCTCGCTTTGGCCGAGCTACCAACAAAAAGGAAGGATGATATTTCAAGGGGCCTGTCTGGAGGCACCGGCGCCATCGTCTACAGGAGGCATTCGCCCTGACTGGAACTGGGCAAAGCGTACTCCGTCCAGACGCCATCATTAGTCTGGCGTCTGCACTCCCCCACGGCAGCCTCGAATGCCTCTCGGGCATGCTCGGTTGTTGCAAGCCCCCGCCCGAGCTCCTTCCCGGGATCGAGGCCCACCTTGTAGCAGCGGGCCCCAAACTGCTCCAAGTCTTCCATGAAGCATGGACCCGCCTTGTATTCGGCAACTCCTCGGTCCTTCGCGTCAGTTAAGACGTGGGCGAGCGCCTCCTTTTCTGTGCGTGCAACGGCCAAGTGAAGCTCGGAAGTCCGAAGCGTGTCTTTGAGGTTATTCACCTCATTCAACAGCTCGGCTTTGCGGACCTTATGTTGTTGTACCAGGTCGTTGCAGAAGGCAGATTCTGCCTCCCACAGTTGTTTCTGATTCTGGGCGCGTATGGCAAGCTTCTTCAGCACGCCCAGAGAATTTGTGATCTCGTCTATCAATGCCCCTACATTGACATCATCATCGTCATGTTCGGCAAGGTGCTCCGGAGATAGACCCCACTTGAGTGCTCGGGGTCTCCCCCAGAGTCAGTTGCTAGCATCGCGCCAACACTTCCGGCTGAGATGTGGTAGGGCACAGAGGCAGGACCCTCAAGGTTTGGCCTTCGAGGCGCTCCAGGGCCGCTTCCAGCATGGCCTCTAAAGGAAGCGTTGGCGACTTCCGCCCCAGCACTTGGGAGAGAGGCCTCCGATCTTCTTCAGAGGCGACCTGGTCCTCGTAGCCTGGCTCACTTGCCCTGCGGAAGGGCCTCCTTCAACCGCTCTGGGGACCTCAGCCCCCACCTTCTGGTTCTCCGCGACGGGAGATTTTTGGGGCCCCCCCCTCCTCGGTCTCAGCGACCTGTCTGGCCCCATCCTCACCCACGCCGACTGTTTGTGCTATCACTTCAACAGCCGCCTCAGTGGGGGAATGAGGGGCAAGACGTCCGCCGTCGTCGAACTCCTCTCCACGACAACAGGGCCGCCGTCTCTAGGGGATGGTCCCCCCGAGTACTTCAGCTGTGCACGGGGCTTTCTCGCCCCCTTGTACAGTCGTCTTCTCGCCAACGGGCGCAGCACTCTGCTCGTCGGCTCCGGTGCTCGAGGCCCCCGTCGGATCCACCTCCTGTGGATAATCCCCAATGTAGTCTAGGGGTGCAGGTGTCCTCGTCCGCTCCTCAGACGAGCTCCCCGACTCGTCGCTCACCACGACGAGCCCCAGTTCGGTGGCCATTTGAGATTTGCGCTTCTTCAGTGCTTCAAGACGAGGGATCTCTCCCTCAGTATCTTCCTCGTCGTCTTCTTCTACCATTCGCGGCACGGCCTCCTCCAGCTGCCTCTTCCTCTTCCTCCTTATCAAAGGTCGCAGATCCACCTCCTCCTCTCCGGCTTCGCCCTCAGACGTCTATCGCTCGGAGACCACCGGTCTCCTTTTGATGGTCTGAGGCTAGCTCGCTCCTCCTTCTTCGGTCAAGGACGGTAGCACCGCTCTCGCAGAAGCCTTCATTACTGCCTTCTTCTTCAAACTGATCTTCTTTGGCCTCTTGGCAGCAACTGGCGAGCCCTCAACGGAACGCCCCTCTGCAGGAGCCGGCGCCGCCATGGCAGTTGTCACCGAGGAAGGAGCCCTCACTGCAGTAGGGATCCTTATCACGGCAGAAACGTCATCGCCCTCGAAAACCAAATTCGGCGTAATCCTCGTTGGCCTCCTGGTCCCGACCAGCAGCTACCTCCTCGACACCTGCAATCCAAAAAGGGAGAAAGCACATAGTTAGAAGACAATTATGCGACAGACATATGGTTGCAACGTGATTGGGTACTTACTCCATGGTCGGCTCAGACCATGCTGCACGAGTTGGAACTCCATCAGGTAGCCCTCCCCGTTGCGCACGTATGCTCGGTTCAGGCTATCCGAAGCCTTCGTTCATCTTGGATCAGGAAGGGGTATGTATCCTTCCTCGCCGTTTGGACTCTGGTCGGGAACCCCCACTCTGCACCGTCGCGTCGCTTGACAAAGAAGAGCCGCTTCATCCAACCTTTGTTGTTGGAATACTTCTTCGCCAACTCATCTGCATCATATCCGGTCGGTGCTTGGTATAGTAACACCAGCCCCAGATCCTGGTGAGGAGGTGAGGCGGAATTGCGCCCGGAACACCTCCGCTGACCCCAACTTTTTGGAGCTTGCAGACGATGCAGAAAATGCAGATGGTACGCCATGAGTTTGGCGTAAGCTGGATCGGCGCAAGACCCCATCGGTTCAGCAGCGCCTTCGCCACCTCCAGCAGCGGCAGCCAGAATCCAGCCTCCATGTGGTCGAGCGATAGTGCGAGGCACCCTGTCCTGTTCGTCAGTTGCGAGTCCTCCTCCCTCGCCATCACGATCTCGTATTCATTGCCGATCCGGAAGCGCTCCCGGAGGCCCTCGTAATGGCGGCATCGTGGCCCCCGGGCGTTCGCCGGCGCCACTCCGCTCACTTCGGCAACTGCAGTAGCCTTCCCCTTGCTGGCCATCACCGGAAGTTGCAAAGATGAAGAAGATGATCGCGAAGAGGAAGAAGATGCTTGGGGGGAAGCAGGCTCTGCGAAAAATCTAAGGGCGTGGTTTCCCGCCTGTGCCCCTCCTCTTCCTTATAAGGAAGGAGGGTGCGAAATTCAAAATGCCAAGGCGGCGCACCCCGCTCCAAAGTGAGCATTCAGATGTACCGCGGAGAGCCCCCTAGTTCGACACGTCACCCCCGCATCATGGGGTTACCTCCGTTATTGAGGAGGTATAGTGAGCATCGTCGCCTCGCCGCCGCCCATACATCCAAGGTCATCGTCACATTCATACGGAGGTGACGTTCGAACAGGCTTCACCCTCGAGCATCCCAGTTCCCGAGCTCACTCGATGCGTGGGGGGGGCAAGTGTGGTGGCTATTTCTAGCCACCATCGTGCGCTAGGCCCATCATGGCCCAGCCCAATTCAGCAGGCAAACGTGGCCCTCCCGCAAGGCGCCACGTCTTTTTCAAGAACAGCTTCAAGGTCCCAAGGCCGGTCCCTACATTCGGGTACCAGCGGGACCCAAGAGCCGCCTCCGGATACCTTATAGCCTGTTCGGCCAAAGGCCCTCTCTTCCGAGCAACGTCTACTCGGCGCATGCCGAAACCTCTTCGGCATGAGCAACACTTCCTTGCATCAGACATTCGGCAGCAAGCCATGCCTCCAGGCACCAGGCACCGAATAGCGGGCTCAACTACCGAATAGCGGGCTCGACTACCGAACAATAGGTCTGGCTCACCGAGCAGACTACCTGCTCGGTACCTTCCACCTAGGAGAATCCAAGTAGCCCTTCATCCCCTCGTGGCGGTTATAACGGCTACACCACACACACCCCACGATCAAGTGGTGCATTAACTGCAGAGCTCCTCAACGGGGCCTCAACACGTACCCCCCGTTGAGGACACTAACGGTGCACCCTTTACGGCATTGATCAGAGACGTTCTATCTCTCCCCTCAACACTTCTGCCTATAAAAGGCTCCGGTAAGCTCCATGCAGAGGTACGCAATCTAAGACACATCTCTCCTGCACAACACTGAACCTTCTTCTTCCAGCCTTTAAGTCCACCTCTAACTTAGCATCGGAGGGTTCCTCCCCCGGTTCTTCAACCGGGCCTCCCTGATTCCATTTTGGTTTTATAGGTATCCGTCCGCTACCGGCAGCCTTCTTCCCTTCTTCCAGTGTAGCCCGCTTGGCTCCGGCCCAAGCAGGAAATCACCTCCACAAGGTTGATACCCAATCCCATGCTTTGCAACAAACATATTTGATCCCAATTGCATCAAGATTTTTGCTTTCCTTTTACAAATCTTGTAAGATCTTCAAATTTTCCTTTAAGATCATTTTCAGATTTTTCCAACTTTTTCTTAATCTCTTGATTTTCATGTTGAAGAGTTTCAAGGGAATTGATTAGGCTTTGTTTTCTTTTTCACTTCTTGCATTTTACTTTTATGCATCCATTTCTTCACAATGAGCTTCCTCATCAATTTTCATCATTTCAATCTCTTTATTTAGGGCTGCAATCTGTTCATCATTGGGTGTGCTATGAACGAATGAATTGATTTTCTTTTTGAGTGCTTTATTTTTCAGACTTGACTCACAAAACTTCTCAAAGAGCAATGTATAAGCCTCTTTCCCATTCATCTACAGTATAGTTTTCAAAGGAAGAGTTTACCTTAGTAGAGTCCTCACTCCTTGCCATTAAACAGTAAATTTCTTCATCTCCTGAGCTTGCTTGTGATCCTCATCTTCATCTTCATCGCTCCAAGTTGCCACATTGCCTTGGCTTCCCTGAAGGAGAATTTTTCTTTCTCTTCATTTTCTTCTTGAGCTCCAGGCATTCTCCTCTCATATGCCCTGGTTTTCTTACACTCATAGCACACAACAACTGTCAGATTTCTTGTTAGACTCAAATTTATTTGAAAAGTCTTTCTTTTGAAAAGATTTGGAGTTACCTGAGCCTTTCCTTTTGAATTTAAGGAATTTCTTGAATTGTCTAGTGAGCATGGCCATTCATCATTCTCACTATCACTAGACGTTTCATTATCATCACTTTTCCTGTTGAACATCCTTTTTGGAACTAAGAGAATTTTTGTTGGAAGCTTTTAGAGCAATAGATTTTCTTGGATTTTCTTCAGTTTCTTTCCTCTTTACATTTATTTCATAGGTCATTAAGGACCCAATTAGCTCATCTAATTTCATTTTTGAAAGATCCTTAGAATCCTCAATGACGGTGGCCTTAGTATTCCAAGAGGATGGAAGAGACTGAAGTATCTTCCTTACTAAGTCACTTTCCGAGTATTCTTTCTTAAGACCCTTCAACCCATTGATTATTAGCATGAACCTTTCAAACATATCTGATATGGTTTCATCATTTTAAACATCTCATATTCAGATACTAGTATGCTCGCTTTGGTTTCCCTTACCTCAGACGTACCTTCATAGATGGTTCAAGCTTGTCCCACATTTCTTTTGCTGAGGTGCATGTGGAACTCTTGAATACTCCTTGGGATGCACAGCACACTGCATTATGTTCAATGCACTCCAATTGAGAGTTTCCTTAGCAATTTGATCCTTTGTCCCAAGTATCTTCATCCTCAGGCAGCACATATGCTCCTTTGCTGATGATTTTCCATAGCTCAAAGTTTTGAGCTCTAAGAAAAAACTGCAAATGATTTTTCCAATACGGATAGTCAGTGCCATCAAAGAAGGTGGCATGGACACTGAATGTCCCTCAGCCATTAACCCCTTGTTAGATTCCTGAGATCGAGAATCTCCTGATCGTAAGATCAACAGTTAAATCAGTAAATCGGAGAAACCTGGCTCTGATACCATTGAAAGATGTGGTGGATTATCTATTATGGTAATCTAGAAGGGGGGGTTGAATAGATTACTGTTAATTAAACACTATGACCTTCTTTTTCAATGGAAACAGACTTATCGATATCTCAAACAGAGTTGAATTAAATTCGAACCAAGATGTGTGTGTTTGTTGTGAATAAAATAGGAACAACCTATCTAGCGTGTGTAGAATCAACGTGACTACCAATCATCTACCGTGAAGACGTAACAAACCACAGGACACGAAGATTTAAGGTGGTTCGGAGTACACAACTTGTGTATCCTACGTCCACCGTCCACACACACACGCAGAAAGACTGCTTATGAGCGAGTTCAATCACTACAACACACACACACCACGTTGTCTAATGTAAACAAGTAATCAGAACAACACCACACACGCAGATCAAGCACAAGAGACGCTTGATCCACTACCACCTACAGAGTATGAAAAGTGGTAAGAGAGAAGAGTCAGAGTTGTAGAATCAATCCTGAGATAGAACTCTTTGAGGTGGTCGTCCAGAAGAACTCCAAGCTTCTTCTTGATGTTGAACACTTGATGGAGAAGCTTGAATCGTGGACGAACTGGTGTCAACTCCGCTTGGAAGATGAATCTCCTTCGCTCTGGACGGAGGGTCGAAGCAGAGCAATAGAAAGAAGCTTTCTCTCTTGGATTTTGCTTAGGGTTTGGTATGGTTGCTTCTTGCTGCGAAATACCTCCTTATGTTCTATATATATGGGTGTCCAAGTTAGGAGAGATGTGGTAAAAGGAAACACCCAAATACGGAACATATCCAAATCTCAGAATTGAAGTTTCTCTTCGTCTGTCGACAGGTCACTGTTCACCTATCGACAGGTACTGATAGATTTGAAATTTCCAGAGCACTGGTCTTCCGGGAAGTGTTTTCCTGTGTGTATTTGTCGACAGGCGATTTGTGGTTGTCGACAGGCACACTTCAATTTGTGTTTCCTGAAGGGTATCTGTCTTCCCTGTGTCTAGC
>JACBKR010006059.1:0-14877 GCA_014218235.1 Colocasia esculenta | reverse complement strand
ACACTATTATATCAGCTCAAGGACCGGCTGGTTCCCAGTGTGTTCGAGGATCTAAGTTCCCCTTCATCAAAAACGAGGATGATCTAAGTACACACTGCTAATCGCTGGATAGGCCGTTGGGTGTATGACTCGGGGACGACGGATTCTATCGCACGTCGGGGATGCGAAGTGTCTTGACCCTTGCTTATATTGTCTAGCAATATTATCCTTGAATACTTGTTATTTTCTCTCTTTCTTTGCATTCGCTTTTATGATTTCCTTTTTCTTTAGCCCAGCATGCATCATGTAGGAATTTTGAGCTTCATGAATCATGATTTGTCAAGTCAGCTTCTCAATGATGTCCCAACCCAAATCCTCATTTCCAGACAAGAATTCCATTCCGAATTGAAAGTTTTCCTCGAGCTTGTGCTCGGTCCAGTTGCCAGTGATGGTTCCTATGAAGGATTCCTCTCATCTCCATTCATTATAACAGTCATCCCTTTATCCCCGATCCGCTCATTAGTCGTGACCCGCTCGAAGGCCAGAGTCGAATCGACCCGCCGGGCAGCACCTATCCCCTAATGAACGAAACCTGCACGCTAAAGATAGCCAGGGTACCTCTTGAATCAGGAGGTTGATCATTCTTTTCTTTGATTTTCATTCATCCCAAATAGGAACCATCCTCGCACTCTGTTCCAGTCCCAGCGTATCTAGCTTCGATTAGCTGGATAATTCTCGCTGCTTATTCGTCAGAATGGGTGTCTCTTTACCTTGATGCCCGCTTTTCAGCTCATTTCGCTTCACTCCGCTACATCGCCATTTCACGCCACTTTCGCTCCATCACCGCTCCACTCCCTTGCAAAGCAGGCATCAAGGAGGGGCAATCTGTAGACACCCATTTCTGGCCCATAAGTCAAGCAAAATCCCTTGTCGTATCATTGACGCCCCACGTTGGCTCATCATCGTCAAGCTGGCTTTCTCCGATCATGACATCATTCCCACTAGTTCATCGCCCTGGAGGACTCTTCCTGGTCAAATCAATCTCTTTCACTAAAAGCTCTCTGAGTATAAGTCCGATGTTTCATCCTGAAGGCTGTGCATGGCTATTGGACACATTTTATGGTCAAAATGCAGAAAAATATCAGAAGACGACAGGCCATGTGTCGCTTTCTTGAAAACGACATACCCTATGTCGCCTTGATAATTCCACATTTTAAATCCCCCAGAAAATCGAAAATAACTCAAGTCAGCCTTCCATATGAGGAAGGCGACATGTCGAGCCGTCGCGTTCAGAAGGCGACAAGATGGCTGTCGCATTCTGGGCCTTAATCAAGAAACTCAATCCGAGGCTAATTTGGACCCATGCTATTGATGGTAATTGCTTCTTTTGGACGTCCAAATCAAGTCCAAATCCTCTCAAATTCGGAGCAGACCTTCCTAACATGTTCCTTTCCGAGTTCCAATGGCCCTTGCACAGCCATACTTGCCCAGAGTCGGACTCTTGCCCATTATTCCTCTCAGACCCGAGTTGGGAATAATCACCCATAAGTACCTCGTCTCTGCATCTTTTCGAAAAAGGCCAGATTCATTAGTTCGCAGAGCAAGAGAGCTTCCTCTTCCACGAAGAGAGTTTCTTCTCTAGACGACTCAGAAGAGCCCTCCAGGGCGTTTTCCCAGAGGCTATCCAATTCTCTCTCTTTTTTCTTCTTATTTCATCATTTCATGCATGCATAGTTCATTTTTCTGCTAGTTTAGCATTAGAGCACGACACACACACCCATCCTTAGTACCCCCAGGGTTAAAAAACCCCAATCCTGTGAGTTCCCCCCATAATAGTTCATGTACCTGCACTTTTCATTGAATAGATCTATTGCACACGAATTCTAATGGGTTTTCCTTGTGTTTAAATCATCTTGGTAGGTGTTTGAAGGTTAGAACGAAGTGAGGCTCCTGTCCCTTGGCCGGCTGAGGAGCAGGAAGACGAAATCCACATCTCTGTCCCTCTGAAGAGAAGGCGACAAGACCACTGTGCGTTCAAGAAGGCGCCTTAGCCTCTGTCGCGTTCAGGAAAAAGGAAAGCGACACCGCATCTGTCACTTTGTCAGGTACCCCTTCTACTTCACCTTTCTTTTCCAAGGTAGTCAGCCCTCCACGTCTACATCTATGAGGCGATTACTCTGGTAGCGATCACGGTACTTTCCTAATCCTTACACCTTTACAATCTATTTCAAAAGGGGATACAAATCCCGTGATTACAAGCATGTGATAGGTAAGTTTTATTCTAGAAATCTGAAAGCATGATCCATGTATTAAATGGTAAAACTTTCATGATAGGTTGAAACTTTCAAATGTCTAGCATGCCATGTGTTGAAAAGTGTGAATGTGTATGTAGAAACCGCTATGACTTTACGTGTATGTTATGAGTAGTGTTGCTTGCTGAGTCTTTAGACTCACTCCTTGCTTCGGCGTACAGGTGAGTTGGTGACGTGGCACCGTTGGAGGAGACAGTGGAGACGGACTCCGAGCGCGGAGATTAGTCTTTGAGTTTCTTTGTGACTTGTGCATTTCATAGTATGTAATTTGAACGTTGTATTAGAGTATCATGAAGAATGTATAAGTGTGGACATTATGTATTTTATTTTTCAGCAATTTAAATTATGTGAACTTTTAGTTCTTTATTGTTAATTGCAAACTTCATGTATGTTAATGTGGATGATGAATGAATGAAGACAGTTGTCTTTTACTTCCGCTACTATGTTGTATATTCGCGTGTATCTCAGCTGTATGTATCGTTTGGGTAAATGTCCACTGTGAGGACTCTCACTATACGACGTGGGTTGGTATAACCGTACCAGTATAATGAGGGCCGTCACAGAGATTGGTATCAGAGCAACCGGTTGAGATTGCACATGAATATACCTAAGTCATCATCCCCATTGCATGCTAAGTATGTCCACATGTGTAGAAAACACCAATAAGAGTGAAAGATAGATAAGCAAATGGTTAGAAAATTTAGTAACCTAGCTCTAATGTTGGCTGAAATTTATTACAGCCATGGCTTCGAGAGGTAGGCGTGGTGGAGCGTCGGCCCGTGAGGACGAGCCGCGCGTGATGATAGGCGGAGCAACAGGCCTCAACACCACGAGGCCCTGTACTTCCCCCACCGCCGCCTGTGGATTACGGAGTATTCATGCAAGGTCTGGTACAAGCCATGCAGACGCAGGCTCATACCCAGGCAGCACTCCAGGCACAGTTGGAGGCCCAGGTAGAATAATGAAACAACAAGTAGTTTGCTATTTAATTGCATGATATTGTGTTTATCGTATATTGTTTATTGTTGAATGTAGCAGGCTCAGGCACCAGCTCAGGACCATGGTGGACCTCCCATCATGGAGCGATTCAAGAGGATGACCCCACCCTCTTTTAAGGGGGAGAGTGATCCATTAATGGCAGAAAGCTGGTTAAGGAGACAGAGAAAATCTTCCGAGCCATCAGGTGCCCTGATGAGGATAAGGTGACATTAGCCACCTACATGCTACAGGTAGACTTTTAATTTTGTATGTTGTATGTTCTGCTTAATTTAGAATTTGTTAGATGGTGATTATGAAGGTGTATTGCAAGAGAGAGCGGATGTATGGTGGTCCTCCCTACTACGTACACGCTTTGAGTATGGAGCAGTAGACGTGACGTGGGACGCGTTCGTGAGACTCTTTCGAGCCAAGTTTGTCCCAGAGCATATCCAGGACAAAATGGAGTAGGAATTTCTCTCCCTGACGCAAGGCTCCATGACCGTGCTGGAATACGAGGCAAGGTTTTCTGACTTTCTAAGTATGCACCGCATATCGTAGAGGATGAGCGCAGGAAGACCAAGAAGTTCGTGATGGGACTCAAGCCATCACTGCGCGGACGAGACTCGTGGCGTTTGACCACCGCACGCTGGACGAGGCCCTCAGTGCTGCCTGCAGGCAGGAGGGAGAAATGGAGCAATATCTGGAGGAAAAGAAGGCTTCGCAGAGAGGCCGGCAGCGTCATTCCAGCGGCAGGATAAGAAGAAAACGGTGTACCAGACACCGCAGAACCAGTGGCAGTCAGCAACTCTCAGGTACCTTCTGTACGTTCCCCTGGTGTAAGAAAGAGTGTCCCATTGCGGGAAGACACACGGTGGTTCCGAGTGTTGGTTGGTAGCGGGTAGATGCTTGAAGTGTGGGAGCAGCGACCACAAGATCAAAGATTGCCAAGACTTCAGCAAGGAGCTCAGCGTGGAGCGCCAACCCCAGCAGTAGCGGCAGCCGCGCCAGCTACAGGAAGACCAGGAAGGCCTCGAGCCCCAGCTCGAGTGTTTGCTTTGGCACGCGAGGACGCTGAGCAGGCGGAGCATGTCACCGAAGGTACGGTTTGCTTTTAGGTGTGCACGCTCGGGTTTTGTTTGATACGGGTGCTACTCACTCGTTCATTCCGAGCGTTCGCTAGGCAGTTAGCCCTAGAGTCAGGTGTAGAGTCTGAGGATTTAGAGGTCCCTTGTCTGTGCACACCCCTGCGGGTACGGTATCGACTAGGAAGTGCATTCCGTCGTTACCTGTGTGCATTGAGGATAGAATCCTAGATGGGTGTTTCTTCTTGCTAAAGATGAAGGACTATGATGCTATTCTTGGTCTGGATTGGCTAGAGGAACTATGTGTTAGTGGATTGTCGTCGGAAGAAGATTGTTTTCTGCATTCCTGGTGAGGACGAGTTCTCTCATCCCTTGCCAAAGAACTTAGCGGGAAAGTTAGTTATCTCTGCCATGAAGGCGATGCGCATGGTGAACAAGGGTTGTGACGCATTTCTTGCCAGCGTTATGCTAGTACCCGATGCCGGTTCGTCACTGACTCTTGCAGAGATCGATGTGGTGCAGGATTTTCCAGATGTCTTTCCCGATGACTTGTCTGGATTGCCACCGGATAGGGAGATAGAGTTCACTATAGAGTTGCTTCTAGGCACCTCTCCTATCTCGAAGGCCCCATATCGGATGGCCCTGCAGAGTTAGCCGAGTTGAGGAAGCAATTGCAAGAATTGCTTGATAAGGGATTCATTCGCCCTAGTGTTTCCCCTTGGGGCGCACCTGTATTGTTCGTGGAGAAGAAAGACGGGTCACTTAGGTTGTGTATTGATTATAGAAAGCTAAACCAAGTGACTGTGAAGAACAGGTACCCCTTACCTCGGATTGATGATCTGTTTGACCAGTTGCAGGATGCATCAGTCTTTTCTAAGATTGACTTGCGATCTGGTTATCATCAGCTGCGGATTAGGAGTGAGGATGTGTCCAAGATGGCATTAGATCCCGTTATGGACATTATGAGTTCTTGGTTCTTCCTTTCGGATTGACCAACGCCCCTGCAGCGTTCATGGATCTCATGAACTGGTGTTTAGTCCGTATTTAGATAGCTTTGTTGTTGTGTTTATCGATGACGTGTTTGGTCTATTCCCAGATGAGGCCACACATCGTCAGCATTTGAGGTTACTCTTAGAGGTTCTCCATGAGCACAAGCTGTATGCGAAGTTCAACAAGTGCGAGTTCTGGTTGCGCGAGGTTCACTTTCTCGGGCATGTCATCTCCGGCGCCGGTGTTGCAGTTGATCCGGAAAAGGTCCAAGCAGTTATGGATTGGGAGATTCCCCAGACTCCTTCGGAGATTCGTATTTCATTGGGTTAGCTGGTTATTATCGGCGATTCATTGAGGGTTTCTCATCCATCGCCGCCCCTTTGACAAAGCTGACCAGGAAGGGTGAGAAGTTCGTATGGTCTGAGGCATGTGAGCGTAGCTTTCAGCTATTGAAGGCTAAGCTTACTTCTGCTCCGGTATTGGTATTGCCTAGTGGTCCAGAAGGTTTTGCCATTTATACGGATGCATCTCATTGGTTTGGCTGTGTACTCATGCAGCAAGATAGGGTAGTGCTTATGCTTCTCGTCAGTTGAAGGAGCATGAGAAGAACTATCTGACTCATGATTTGGAGCTGCAGCTGTGGTTCATGCACTAAAGATCTGGAGGCACTATCTTTATGGTGTCAGATTTGAGGTGTTTACTGACCACAAGAGCTTGAAGTATCTTTTCTCCCAAAAGGATTAAACCTGAGGCAGAGGAGATGGATCGAGTTCTTGAAGGACTATGACTTCGACCTTCAGTATCATCCTGGAAAGGCGAACGTCGTAGCGGATGCTCTTAGTAGAAAGAGGTCTTCACTCCAGCAGGATTGGAAGATGTTGGAGGATGCAGCATGCTCTATGACCGAGTTAGAGCCATCGATGTGTCAGGCTTTTGTAGCTCAGCTATCCCTTAGATCCTCAGTCTTGGATAAGGTGATTGAGCAGCAGAAAGCTGACCCTAGATTGTTAGAGTTAGTGGGTATGGCAGGGCATTGCTCATGATGAGGACAGTGTGATTAGATTTCAGCACCGTGTTTGTGTCCCTGATGTAGTAGATGTCCGTGAGCATGTGTTAGCGGAGGCTCATAGATCGCGATTCTCTATTCATCCGGGTAACACTAAGATGTATCAAGACCTGAAGAGATCATTTTGGTGGTCCGGCATGAAGAAGGATTTGCGGATTATGTGTCTAGATGCTAGTATGTCAGCAAGTGAAAGCCGAGCGGCAGCGACCATCCGGCCTTATGCAGAGGATGGATATCCCACTGTGGAAGGGGAAGCTGTCACTATGGACTTCGTTTCGGGTTTGCCTCGATCTAGAAGGGGAAATGACTCGATTTGGGTAGTTGTAGATAGATTCTCGAAGACTGCTCATTTCTTGCCCATGAAGACGAAGCAGTCGGTAGAGAGTTTAGCTTGATTGTATGTTAGGGGTATCATTAGATTGCATGGTGTGCCGAAGCCGATCATTTCGGATCGAGATCCGAGATTTACTTCGAGATTGTGGAAGGGTCTTCAGGATGCGTTAGGTTCGGACTTAAGCTCAGTTTGGCGTTTCATCCCCAGACCGATGGACAGTCAAGAGGACTATCCAGACGCTCGAGGATATGTGAGAGCGTGTGTTCTGGATGGGAAGGATGATTGGGAGCGTCATTACCTCTTGTGGAGTTCACATACAACAACAGCTTTCATGCTAGTATTATTTGTAATACATATTTACGTCGCATTATTTGTATTGTGTGTATGTATGTTTGTGCTTGTGTATGTATATACATATTTACGTACGTATTAATAAGTACAATTACGTGTGCATATGTTATACTAGATGTAATTAATGCATGTATTGAATGGTGATAGTATGGATACACTACCATATACATATTGCATGTATATATGCATGGTATGCATGGTTTTCTGCATATTTTAGAGTTCTGGCCGAAGGCCTTATTGGCGTCAACCCCTAGCCGTTGAGGCGGTGTCAGCGTCCAGACATGGATGCCAACACTAATCCTGGTGTCTAACGATATGGACGCCTATTTCTCTGGCCTGCATGCGCAGCAGAGCCAGAAATTCCGGAAACAAGAAAGCTCAGCCATTGGGGAGCTGTCCCCAACGGCTCTGAGAGCTGTCTTGTCACCCTGTGAGGGGGAGAGAGGTCTTCCCACATGTTCAACCCGGATCTGCCTTCTCCACCCCTCTCTTCACCTTTGCAAGAGAGAAACCAGGAGAAAAACCCTAGTTCTGAGCTGTGAGAAAAAACCCACTCTTGCACCAAAGATCCAACTTCCTGGAGCTAGCTAGATCCGGCCATCTCCATGACAAGAGGATAGCTGGAGCAAAGGAGGAGGCTTCCCCGACATCCCCTTGGTGTGGAGATCATCCAGGAGCCCGGAGGAAGAAGATCTAGGAGGACGTTCTGCACCTTCTTGGGACTGCCCAAGGAGGGCTTCTCCGAGCACTTTGATCCATTGGAGCATTTTCTAAAAGGCAAGTGACCTAACCATAATGTCCTCGTATGTGTCTAGGTCGATTCTACAATTTTTGTATATTTTTCCCTCGAGTCCTAGACCCTCACATTCACCCAACTTGAGAGCTCGGGTCTGTTTTCTGCACAGACCTGCATTGACGTCAAGGTCAATGGACGCTGAGATCATGCTTGGCGTCCATCGACCATGCCGCTGACACTGAGTCAGCGGCCAGAGACCGCCGCCAAGTTCCTCTGGACAGAACAGTGACCTGTTCTGCCCTTCCTATACAACTATTTTCGGTATGGTTTTCGTGATGAGGATATATGGTAACCCTATACACTATGTATACTGTTAAATGTGGTGTGTGGATGAGTGTGATGCGTGGTGGTGAATGTTAGAAAATTGTATCCCATGAACTTGTAAGCATGATTTGTTGATAATCTTGCCAATCTATGTTTTATGATTAGGACTAGTCTAAGTGCCTCAGTTTTGTCAGATCATGAAGATTAGTGGTTCAGTATATGTATACTCAATTTTTGATAATTGTCCATGCGTGCCTAAATTGCTAATAAATTCAGTTCGGTAAATAAAAAGGCATGCAAGAATGGTTTGTGGTGATCGATCTGTGGTGTATGATTTAGGATAATTCTATAATCTCAGGTCATGCATATAACAGTAGTCTCTGTCCAAACAGTAAGTGGCAAAATTGCATGATGTGTTAAACTCCATGTCAACTTAAATTGTGAATGGCATGCGAAATAGGTATTTGATTTTCTGTAAATTCTATTTAGCTCAGAAAAATCTGAAAAATTGAATGTATGATCTTGAACCCGAAAATAGCATGTGGTTAAAATTTCAGGTCATTGGGACCAGTATATAAGGAGTTATGTATTTTTCATGTGAAATGTAATAATCTATGTATGTTATCGTAATGTGGTTAGATGTTGTTTAAACCCAACCTGATTAGTGCATTTACTGTGTGTTAAACTCATGAAATCTGTAGTGCCATGTCAGGAAAAATAGAGATATGCATGTGAGTGACAGTGAATGAGATGAAAAGTGATATGTAAAACCATGTGTAAATCGGTAAAATGTGTAAATGTGTAACTGTGCCAATGTGACACTGCTTCCGTAGAGGGTGCAGTGGAACTGTATCAGGGAAAAGTCCCCCTGAGAAAGTTCAATGTGTAAGTGACCCTAAGGGCATTAGGGGGAAATCCTGGAGGTGGACAAGTACCCTTAGTTAGGGTGGAGACTTGTTCTCCTGGTCTGCGCAGTCTAAGAGTCGCCATTGGAATGTCTAGATGGCGTCTATGTGTAATGTGATGTGTATATGTCCTTCTTGGTGGTTTGGACTATGTGTCACGGCACCTAAAATGTGTATGTGTAATGTGTAATGTGTATGTGTTCATGTGTAAATGTGTAAGTGAACAATGTGAATGTGTATGTGCAAAGTGCAACCATGTGAAAGAGGAAACTTGTGTAAAGAAAATGTGAAATTCTAAATGTGAGGATATGATATTGAAATCCATGTGAGAAAAATCTGAAACCATGTGAAATCAGTAATTTCATGTTGTTATCATCATGTTTATATGTGCAAAAAATGTCTAGAATCCATGTTAGGGATAATTGATGAGCACGGGTACAAAATAGCATGATTGGTTGTTCACATGATTGTTTTAAGCAACATGTAGTAGCTCTCATGTATAGGTTTACAGCCATTAAACCATGTGAAACCAGCAACTTAAAGCATGTGAAAATGTCTATGTATGTGTTTAAAAACATGTAAGATCTATGCTAGTCGTGTTTTCCTTTCATATATGCACAATGTTCATGTTGGTAGCTCTCACGTCTTGGTTCTTTAAAGGCAAAGTTTCACGAGTAAATTGAATAGACGCATGTGATAGGTAAGTTTTATCTTAGAAATCTGAAAGCATGATCCATGTATTAAATGGTAAAACTTTCATGATAGGTTGAAACTTTCAATTCTAGCATGCCATGTGTTGAAAAGTGTGAATGTGTATGTAGAAACCGCTATGACTTATACGTGTATGTTATGAGTAGTGTTGCTTGCTGAGTCTTTAGACTCACTCCTTGCTTCGGCGTACAGGTGTAGTTGGTGATGTGGAACCGTTGGAGGAGACAGTGGAGACGGACTCCGAGCGCGGAGATTAGTCTTTGGAGTTCTTTGTGACTTGTGCATTTCATAGTATGTAATTTGAACGTTGTATTAGAGTATCATGAAAAGAATGTATAAGTGTGGACATTATGTATTTATATTTCAGCAATTTAAATTATGTGAACTTTTAGTTCTTTATTGTTAATTGCAAATTCATGTATGTTAAATGTGGTGGATGAATGAATGAAGACAGTTGTCTTTTACTTCCGCTACTCTGTTATATATTAGCGTGTATCTCAGCTGTATGTATCGTTTGGGTAAATGTCCCACTGTGAGACTCTCGCTATACCGACGTGGGTTGGTATAACCGTACTGGTATAATGAGGGCCGTCACAGGTGTACATGGCATTTCTCGTCCCTTGCAGGCAACTTCATGGATGATAGTAGGTGGGGACTGGGCCCCAGTTTCCAGTCACCGAACTGGTCTCTTTTGACTGCAGCTGATGACCTTCTACGCAGACCCCTTACAGTGGCCAGTGTATTTACAGGATATTTTGCAGAGCAGGAAACCCAGCTGGTATGATAAACTGAGTGTGAGTCGGTCACATATCCCTCACCCTGGGCGCATAGAATGGTTGCAATACGTGATTCAGCATTATCGCCATATGCTTGACCTTGTGGGTATTCGTCATTCAGTGACAGTAGCACTTACAGATATCCATGCTATACTGGTTTGGTCCAGGCTATGGCGGAGCGATACAATCCCAAATGCACACTATTTGTACCACAGAGGGTGAGACTGCTTTAGACTTGTGAGCTTTCCATCGTATCACAGGGCTTCCATTATAGGCGAACCTTATGAAGAGGTTGTCTTGGATGATTTCCATAAAGATTCCACTAATGGACAGGGTCACTACGTGCTGGAGTTTTGCTACAGATATTTGTTGAGGGCCTGGCATGACTTAGCCAAGGCGCGTCATTCTGCTTCTTCAGCCGATGGCACTGGTGATGTGAGCACGTCTTCTACCGACCCGAGGGTCAGCTTGTACCTTGGGTGAGGTATTTTTACGGTGGTCCTTTTTGTTATGTGATGAATTTGCTCGAGCAAGGGGGACCCGCCATGAAATGTACGAGATTCCCGAGAGGAGCTTCCTATGTCTCCCATATATTTGAGTCTCCGCATCAAACAGAGAACCCATGAAAACTTGATGAGATCACACATCGGGCCACCTACTTGGCTTATTGGCTGTACACTTTGTCATGCCTTTTGGTGATGAGTCTCTTTCACGTCCAGAGGTTATTTACCCAGCTTGTCGTCTAGCATGTGGGTGTCAGTTGGCTTTGGCTCCTGCTGCCTGGCATGTATTTATCATTCTTTTGGCACGTTATCTGCTCGCTCAGACCCCGGGTCAAACACTATATTAATGGCCACTCATTATGTCAGTGCATGGGCGCATTGTTTGTTACCTAGCCGCCCTCCCTATAGGGGATATCCGAGATGTTTCTATTCCCACCATTTCAGATTTATAGATTAGCTGGACGAGAGATGGTGATAGTCTTCTTTCTTCTGCCCGAGATGCATTGGCTTTGTTCTGTCGGGAAACTACGAAGTTGAGTTTTGATCATTCTTCACTGATTTCAGACCTTTTCTGGACTATTCACCTTCTGGCAGCCTAGTTGGTTTGATCCATCGGAACAGAGTGGTTCATGATTTGCTGATAGATGCCTTCGTTTGAGCTGGATACATTGCACCCGCCCTGGGGTATTGGCCTTTAGGCGGGATCAGACTACTATTTTGGAGCCTTATTATTCGCACAGGTTCGCAAGAAACTTTGGTTATGATCAGTGGATTCCTTCAGACTTCGAGTTTCCAAGCTTGTCTCATGCTTACGCCAGCGAAATGTTCACTTGCAGATTCACATGTGGTGGAATTTATTACAGCAGGAGGTTTCCACTATAGATGTTCCGATTTACCTCCTTCTCAGAGTGGGGATGTGTCACTGAGATTTGCTGACTGGTGGGCCGACCACGGTGGTAACTTCCACAACGTTCCACTGCCATTCGCCATGTTGAGAGAGACTTGTGTAGATGGATCGCCCTCATTTTCACATCAGGGAGAGATATTTGAAGAAGCATTTTCTGCCTTAGCCACTCAGGTGACATAAGCTTTTAAGCGAGGGACAAGTGCAGAGAAGCGCCCTTACCAGTTTGATGGGGACCGATAGGATGATTCTCATATAGTAGCTAGAAAGCCTTTGAAAAAGAGGACTCGTTCCAATGCAGATCATCTCAGCGCACCTATATATGGTGGCTCTGATTTTCTCAGGGCTTGTGGACTCCACCCGAAGGCTCAATGAGTTCCCTATTGCCTCTTGAATCGTTTAATGCCGATCTTGGACAGCAATGGATAGAGTTTCTGAGTGAGACACTCATTTCTTTTGGACCTCGTCGAGAGGCATTTCTTATCAGGTGGGCCCACTACCTAGATGATGTGTGGATCGCCATGTCTTCTGCTGCAAGAGAGTTGGGACTTTGTGTAAGCACCCTGGTCCCGTGTCCTCCACAGTTTCTTCTGGAAGGTATAGGTATTATATGTTATTTGCTTTATTACCTTTGCCTCTTAGATTGAAACTGTTCTCATTTCTTTATTTTGGATCACACAGGACCTTCTGGTCATAGCGTGGAGGTTCCTACTCATGTCGAGTCGTCTGAGGCTTGTGCGGGTTCTGTCCCTGACACGACTGGGTCCCCTGGGGCTTAGGGGAGCACTTCATCATCATCCTCTTTTCTTTGGAATATATCTGTCACATTTTCGATCTCATCTCATCATTGTCTATGTATGTAGACGTGATGGCCTTTTCCCCTCATATCTCCATGCACCGGACTTCCCCTGATGCAGTGCATATTGGTGACTAGTGATCAACCCCTATTAACCCATTTTCTTTTGACTTGTTGATTTCCATACACATATTTGTTTATGCTCTTTTCTTTTTCTTTTGACTTTAACAAAGCCCGTAGAGCCATTGCTGAGCTCTATTCAATCCATTGATCAAGATGTTGTGCTTTTACCCTCGGCCCCGGAGACTCATGAAGAGCTCCCCAAGGATGATGACATTGATGATGGGATTATGAGTTGGACGTGACTGAATCCCAATCCTAGATCCAAACTGGGATCCTTCGATGGAAAACCCTGATGATCACGCAGTTTAGTAAGTTGTGCTTTCCTCCTGTCATTGGCCTGTCCAACTTTTTAGGTGCGACTATATCTTGTTTCCTTTTAGGTATTCCCTTTGATGACTATGGAGATGATGCGAGACGCCTTTCCTGCCGTAAATGAAGAGGTACCTCAGGCTACCATCGTTGCTATTGAGTCAATCGCAGCTGACGCTACCCCTCTCTCCTGTCGAAGGTATTTCGGCTTCCAATGATTGCTGCCCACCTTTAAATTTTCCTCCATTTTTTCCTTTCTTCATTTGCATATACATATGCTTTTCTCCATGTTTTGCAGCCACACCCAATCAAGGCAATCCCTTGTCTGTGTCAGCTTCTACTGCATTAAATGAAGGCGAAAATGAGCTTCCAACACCATCACATCTCTTGTTGGATTCTTCTATGCCCCACAAAGAAGTGGGGATCCCTGATAAGCCCCGTCTCGACCTTCTGAACCAGGTATATACACATATCCTTTTGAATTCCATTGCCTTTTATGACCTTTGATGCTTGCTATCTTGCTATTGGCTTTCTGTTCTGCCTTTCAGGGTCATTTGGACATTGTCTTCTCTTCTTCTTTTCATGCTTATGGCCATGACTAGCCAAGGTGACCATCGTCTATGCCAAACACTGGAGTGACAAATAATGATGAAGGTAGTTCTTTTGCACCCTTGCCCCCTGCTTTGGACCCCGGCGGCTGCTACAGAAGTAGAGGTCCCTGCCACTCCTTCTGAGTGTCTTCAGGTATGTACTTTTCTCATTTCAAGCTTGCTATTAATCTTTATCATGATAATGACATTTCCCACGCATGATCTTTTAGATGTAGAGAATCAGGGGTGACCTCAGCCTTGAATGCTAACGAGCCTGACTCCTCAGAGACCTGTGAAATTTTTGGCGACCATAGTGAGAGTACTGAGCCTCTATCGGCGAGACCGAGCAGCTTTCTATCGCCTTTGAGGCTACTTGTGATACCTACATGATTTTTCGTGTTAAATTTCATGCACTTAGTACATTTAGACATCTTTATACTATAAATAACGTGCAGTTTGACTTTAATTTTCATTCTATTCATATTTAGTTTGTTTTGATAATAGGTTAGACTACACATGTTAGATTTTGATTAATAAGTCTAATTAGGTCACTTTGAAAAATATTTTTTTGTAAATAGATATGTATATAAATAATTTTTCATAATAACATTTTGTAAATAGCCTTTAGTAGTAAATAAATAATAAGATTTAAAAAAATATAATAAATAAATAATTAAATCACCCCACCAATACCATCATACCCTTTTCTCTCATTCACCATAACTGGCCATACCCCCTTAAGTCCATGCGCCATTCCCTCCATCTAACCTAAATGGGCCACGCACATTTTTTTAAGTTGTTCTCTCTTCCTAAAGGTGGAAGGAGGTGGAAAGGCGATGGAAGCTATGGAAGTAGCTCTAGTTCTAGCGGCAGAGAGAGCTCTGCTGGGCGGCTAGCAACGGGTGTGCTGAGGTGGCGGAGGGCACTACGCATCCTGTGCGGCTGGTGTGTACGGCGGGTGTGTTGGGCGATGCCGCCCAGGTGCGAAGCAGGAGGGCAGATGAAGAAGCAGCTGATGGAGGGCTCCAGGGCGCGGCGCTGGAAGCATGTGTGCTGAGCGACGCAGGTTCGTGCACAGCAGGCATTTGGCAGCCATGCGAAGCAGAGG
>JACBKR010006058.1:0-14837 GCA_014218235.1 Colocasia esculenta | reverse complement strand
GGATGAGTTATACAATCCAGAAATTCTTCGGAAATAAAAGAATGAGAGGCACCCAATCAAATAAGACTCTTGCTGAATAATAAAGAGGTAGAGTACCTTCTATATTCGATGCCTCTGCCTGGGTCGGGTGATAGCCATAACCCGGCCTCTTCCTCGCTGCTGCGGTACTCCTCTGCCACGACCTGCTGTGGCTGCTGAAACTGCTGAGGCTGCTGCTACTGCTGCACACCTCCATACCCATATTCTCTCGGATAGGGACAATTGCGGATCAAATGCCCCGGCTGATTACAATTATAACACCGATACCCTGGTGGAGTAATAGGCTGCCTGGCAGTACTCTGCTGCGACTCCTCCACCTCAGGCCTACCTCGGCCTTGCTGAAACTGCTGACGACTCCCCATCCTCTTCCTTTGCCTTTAAATGCTTGCTTTAATTTCTGACCCCATTTACCAAAGCCTGATGAAGAAGGTCCTGCTGGTGCCTTACCCTTACTTGCACCTACTGATGTTGCGGTAGCCGGAAACTACCTGAACCTGACTCGCCCACCTGACGAGTCCGAATAGACCTCTCTAAGTAGCTGCTCTTGGGCTGCTTCTTCCACTGTCTTGCACATGAGAGTACTATCGCATCCTGCAACTCCACTCTCAAACCTCTAATGAAGTACTCAACCATCATATATTATCTGAAACTACATAAGGCGCATAACGGCTAAGTGCCATAAATCTCATCTGGTACTCTAAAACTGAAGAGTTACCTTGCTGGAGCGTCCGAAACTGCTCTCTTTTCACTTGCTGCACTTGAATGGAAAGAATGTATCGTTAAATACATCGAGAAATTCCGACCAAGTAATAGCCTCCTCTGTCCTGCCTGCAAAGGTGGTCTGCATCTTCAGTCGCCACCATTCCAATGCAAAACCTCTCAACTGATAAGCAGCTAACACAACTCTATATGCTGCCGGACACTCATAGTTGCAAAAACTCTTTCAATCTCATGAACCCAGTGCTCTGCTGTATCTGGATTCGGCCCTCCTGAATAAGTAGGCGGCTGCAATCTCAAAGAAACTTCTCCACCTGCATCACTGGTTCTCTGCTATCAGCACTGGTGGTGGTGGTGGCACAGGTGCTGCAAAAGGCACCTCTACTCTTGGCGGGACTGGAGCTACAGGTACAGTCTCTCCATCTCCAGGTGGCACTGCAACCGGTGGTACGGCGCGCCTGCTGATCCATTCTCGCCCGAATATCGTGAGGCTTTCCCAAATTCTTTCTATCATACACTGGGTACTTTCCTCCAGATCATCTCCTCCACCACCCCAATCTCTTCTATCAGCCATTCAGAAATTTCTACATAAACAAAACTCAAACAAAAATCAAACAACAAATGATCAAAAACCAGGGTCCCTACCAGCAGTGTACAAAGACCGAAATAAGACTATGTATCTTTCTAGTTCCCTTTATCAAACACGGACCTTGCTCTGATACCAACTATGACGGAACGCCTCGGCCAAGCCCGTTAAACCAATAACGTACTTGATCCGAGTCCGCCTCCCGCGAACGGGCGAAGCCTCGCAAGGGATACCAAACCACAGTCCGTGTAAACACAAAGAAACACCACCATTTAATATATATTCACAAGTTACATAGCCATATTTCCACATAACTAAAAAGAAGTACAAGAGCCTGGGGCATACCCCGAGGTACAACTGAGGAAAATAACAAACTAAACTACACTACACTGTTGGAGCTGCTACTACACAGCTGGAGGTACCGACCCTGCACCTACGGCGCGGCTCTGAATGGACGACGGTCGTGAAACGTCCTCGCGCTCACCTGTGGGGGTAGGGGTGAGCCTCGCTAGTTACTGGCTCAGTAGGGAACTCCCCAAAACCGAGCAAACCAAAAACCACAGGTACAAAGCAATAAACAGTACCAACATTTACAGAAACAGCTAAGCAGGATATGAAAGCTGTAAAAGTACTCACCGTCTAGACTACGAAAAGCACTGTAATAATTAAACGGCAAACCAGTACAGGGTACAAGCTAAAGTAGAGACAGCCAAACACGAGCCACGTGAACTGGTTCGCGACACCAGAAACTGACTCGAACAAAAGCTAACACAGGTCTACCTCTCAGTCTCGCAGCCACGGACGAAAGGTCCAGGCCGCTCCACGTGAAAAGTCAAACAACTGTGGAGACCAACCAAATACCACCACCTGTGGACCACACGGTTACAGGCCCATGCCTGGCACCTCCAGAGACCCTGGCCCGGGCTCGCTAGAGTGAGGCACTGGAAAAGGACTAGCTAGGGACCAGTGTCGACTACTGGTGTCCGTACCCCCAACTACGAGCGCGCTACAAGTGACTAAAGACAAATACAAGTGTCACTGTCCCACTGTCGTCTTTCCCTTAGCCGGACGTACAACTCAAACACAGGAGTGAGGGTGTCCAGGTCAGACGACACAGACCTCGACGGTACAACACAAGTACCGGGACAAAGCCCCGAGCTAACAGCCTGTCTCACAAAGAACCTGGGGCACCCAACTGGAGAGGTAACCACGGTAGGCGTCGTACTACTCGTTATGTACACAAAACCACGTGCACGTCACACACAAACCACGTGAAACCTCACGTAAACCACAAGTAACAACGGTCCACTACACGTGAACCCAACTGGACTCATGAACAACAGCAGCCACGAAAGTAAGTATCTAATTGCATACCTTGTATGCTAAACACGGGAAACTATGTGCACTCAGTGCACCAAAGGTGCCAACGCACCATTCATTATCGATAAATACCTCAAATAGTCTTTTCTGCTTATATACAAGTAGACGGCCACATCGACTGCCGCTTATGGAAAGTAGACGGCAATGGATCTAGCTGTATATCCTGGCTGATAAACCTGGCGTCAATCGATCTTGACGCCAAGATCTTACCTCTATCCCTGCAGAAACCCTAACCGATCCACATGCATTCCTGATCCCGAAACCATTGAGGAGGAAATAGGAGGAAACAGTTCCTCTAACATCCATGCACTATAATTAAACTAAAATAGCATGCTTTACTACTTAAAATCATCAAACCACCCATTATCCCCACATGGTGCAACTTAATCCGAAAATGCATTAAACATGCCGATTCAGGTGGTTACGTCGTGTTTTAATGTTCCTACAGAGCTAACGGGTTCGTCCCCTACCTCAGAACACGCTTAAACCTCCCGAATCTCCCGGTTCACACCGAACCCTCCGCGAGCTCCCACGGGAATTGCACCACGCCACGGCGTTTCCTCGCGCGATTCGGAAATGCCACCATCCCACGATCCTCCAACCACCCTTCAGACATGTTGGAAGCTTTAGGGATGCAAGGGCGTGAGTGGGGGGCAGAGAGAGAAAGAGAACCAGGTGAAGAACCTGCTCTCGAGTGACCCTATAACCTGCAGAATTCACAGGTTGGCGTCAACCCCTCTGCCGCCAAGGGCAACCGCCACCCTCCTAAACATCCACATCTAATGCCGCCAAGATCATGAAGTCACGACACCTTACCTGGATGCCAACAAGTCAACGGCCACTCCTAGCCGCCAACTCCAACCCAACTACAGCAGGTCCTATTCATTTCAGGACAAACCTGCACTTCACCTGAACAAACCACACATCCACACCATACATTCCACAAACAACTCACATTGGCCTCACAACGGCCGCCGCCAATCCACAACACACATGATCCACATGGATCCGAAAAGCACGCGACGTTACATCTGTGCTCTCTCCTTCCAAGTCTCATTCCTCCGTTCCCTCCCATAATCATCCAATTGTCTCCCCAACTCTGACAGCTGCGTGTAGAATCCTAACTCCTGACTTCCCACACTCAGTCCTTGCTACCCTGCAATCTGATCCAAGCAACTACGAGATCACTCTCTCGTGTTGCATGCTCTCCACTGGTCCCAAAAAAAAAAACGTCGATTTTCAAATGCATGTTGAGGTCGAGGAGCCGGCGTACCTCTTTCACCTTCCTGATCAGGGGCACCCCTCATCTTGGGCTTCCCCTTCCACTCCATTAGGAGCCATCCTCTTCAAGGACCCCATGTCCTCCACTTATCTTGTAGAGTCGTCTAGGATAGGAAAGTCTAGTCTTAGTTTAGGCGAGTCCAGGGTAGAGAGTCAAGTCAACCCAACGCCCACCAAGTCCAAACATCGCCCTAAGAAGTAGCGGGGTAAGGCCATTCCTCTAAGATACCTTCAAGAGTTAGCTCGGCGATGTCAGGCACTGTTGCTAATAGAGGAGTTCACAAGAGAGGCGTTGGTGTTAGAAGAAGAAATTGTGTAGGATGGGGTGTTCGTAGATGACGGATTTGGCGTCTATGAGATCATGAATGATGAGGACCCAATCAATGAAGAGGATAGCGAAGTAGATGACACTGCCGAGATGTGCGCTAGTGGTGTAAGAAGATTTGATGAGCCCACAACGGCAGTGGATGAACCTACTAAGGAAGTCAACCTTGGAACATAAGAAGATCCCAGGATTGTGATGATTTCAGTGAACCTCCCTCCTGATGAAGAAGAAGTGTGGATACCGCCTTTTCCGCTCTTTTCCGAGGTCCTTTCGGAACTCCGAAGAAGGGAGAAAAGAAAGAAGGCCCACAAAGAGGGATGATGAAAACGGGGGAAAAGAAAACGTGATCGCTAGGTACGCGAGGGTACCGAATAGAGAATGCACGCGCGAAGGGGGTGCGGGTGGAAGAAGTGATCGCATGGAATACCTGTTGGAGCGTGGGGTGATTGCGCGGAGGATGTGGGTTCCTCTTCCTCTACAAGCACGACCGACCGTGGTAGAGGGTGATTTTCGTTTGATTACTGGAAAATAAAACAAAAAAGAGAAGGGGATTAGCCACATGTGTAGTATACAATCCTAGATAAATGAAATGGAAAGAATGAATGGCATGGGGAACTACTTACTGGTGGTGGCTTTTAAACCCCTAAAAATGTGGTGTGTGTAATGCATGCATGTGTGTGTGTGTGTAAAAAGGAGTATAATGGGGCCACGTGAGGCTCGAAAGAGATGATGTAAACAAGAAAAGGAGAGGAAGGGGGTGCTTCTCCAAATGTGGGGGGCGCGGTGGCGCGGCTTGGAATGGATGGACAAAGGGGACGAAGATCACGCTCCTCCACCTTGCTCCGAAGTGCGTGGAGGATGACGCCAGCTCCGAACTCCAAGGAGGAAGGCGTGGATCGGCGTGGAACAGTAGAGGCTTCTCCTTGGGCCAGACGTCGAGGTGGGAATCCGGAAGGGCTTCACCGCAGTGAATGGACCCCTGAACAACTGATCCTCGGGTCTGTATTTATAGGCAACACAGACTCAAATCGCGTCGGCTAAAGTAGACATGTCTCTGATTGGAGACGCGTCCGCCATGGCCGCCGCGATTAAGAAGCGCCACATTTCTCGCTTGGTTTGACAATAACATGATGATTATAGCTGCGGCCACCTTCAGAATCGCGTCGGGACAGCGCACCGCAATTAAGAAGCGCCGCATTCCCTGCTTGATTTGACAATCATAGGGTACATCTATGGTTTAGAGTCACGTCGGGGACGACTGTCGCGTTCCTGAAACGTGTCGACCAACCCCACCGCGAATTCATTTTGGCATGTGGGCTCATAAAGCGATGACTTCCGGGGGTCTAGGATTCAAGCCTAGGATCTAATCACGGCGGCTTAGGTGGACGCGATTCAGACATCCCCCGGGGTTCGAGGTACGGGCGCTTGAGTGTGACGACTAATCGTGTCGGCACGGTCCGAAGCGTCTCTGATTTGAAAAGCGTCGGCACGACACGACACGATAAAGTATTTTCATATTTTATTTATAAAACCTGCCAAAAGTAGAATCATAATCACGTCGCCCATAGCGGACACGTTCATAAACTGGCAATTTAGGCATATTTCGTAAATAAAATAAGCAAATTCCTTGTCGCGTCACAGAAGGCCGTCGAGATAAGGACCATTTGGCCTAGTCGCGTCCAACATATCTAGCGTGACAATCAATGGAATCGCGTCCACCATGCCGGACGCATTTTAGAATGCGCCCCCAGAACCGTCGCGACTTGAAAATGCACCCACCAGACCATCGCAACTTGAAATGAATGCCTATATCAGCCGGCGAGCTTGAAAATGGAGGGGAAGCACTGGGGAAGAATGGGTGAGATCTGGAAATATTGGAAAACTACTATAGCAAGGCAATATGAGGGCCATTTGTGGTGTAATGGAGCAATATGAAATTTGCCTGCGGTGGGGTCAAAATCGCGTGTCTACAGCTGCCACGCCTTGGCGTCTGCTTTGCAGAGGAGCGAAGCGAAGGGACACGAAGTGGAGTGAAAGAAATGAAAAAATGAAGCGTAGCGAAATACAGCGTAGTGGAGCAGACTGAAAAGTAGACGCCAAGGTGAAAAATAGACACGCATGATCGTTGGTGACTGCCACCTGATAAGAGTCTTTCACCAACACCAAGGAAGTCACCACCAGAGAAGAAGACCTAAAGAAACAAATGTTTGGATTGGAAGGAAATGAAGTGTGCGCATGAGGGGCATGACAGGAGGTGTGTACGTGGTACACGAAGGAAAGGTGCCACGTGGAGCATGAAGGAGAGATCAACTTCCAACATAGGGGAAGTACCCAAGGACACAATCCGTTAGGTTGCACCATCGGGGGCATCTGCCACTGCCTCAGGTGGATCTCTGGGAGTTAAGACGAAATGAAGAGGAATAAATCCAAACAAGAGTCTTTAAGGAAATCAGCCCGGAGGCAGCAACAAAGGGAGTTGGGTATTTGACCAGGAATGGAATATTTCAAATTACTTTGGATTTGGAGCGAGAATGGCTCTTAAATTGCATTGGGAGAGTGCTTTCCACTGTGATTTCAATATGCATGTATGTTGAGCTAAAGGAAAAAAAATAAAACAGGAGGAGTAGACGATAATCAAGGATATTATTGTTACGATGACGTTGAGTCAGGACTGGGTTTTCATGCATGGGTCCGTCGTCTCATGTGCCAAGCGTAATGGCCTATTTGTGTGGCTAAGGATCCACTTGGATAATCACTGTTTTTGTTAAAAGGGGAACTCAAATCCCAGATTCCTCAGAGCCACAAGGTTCTTGATATGCTCTAAAGGTATAATATATAGATAACTTGATGGTAGGGGCGGCATGTTGCAGCCTGATGCAGGATCGGATGAGGCAACTCGAATCCTGCACTCAAAACCTATTAGCCAAGAGATAATAAATATCAGGGAAAAAAACACCATTCATTTATAGCATGGAGCATGAATAAAGTAGTCAACAACAGATATAGCTCACTTAGTTGTTTGTTTTAAACCATGAGAATGAGTGATCTTTTGGCAAAAGAGATTGGAGTTCAAGGTAGGAGGAACCAATGATTGGAAGAATTGGCTGTTTTGGCACAACGAGAGGCGCAATGTTTGCCATGTGCGATACCATCATGAATTTTTTGATTTTGGAGATATTGAAATTTTTGTAGGTTTTGAAGATATTTAGATTTTTGTGGTTTTGAAAAGTGTTTGAATTTTTTGTGGTTTTTTTGAAAATATTTGGATTTATGTGATTTTTGGAAATGTTTTGATTTTTGTTTGGGGATTTTGAAAGTATTTGAATTTTTATGGGATTTTGAAAGTATTCATCTTTTTTGTTTGGGTTTTGGAAACATTGCCATGCCATGACAACATTAAGGTTGTGAAAATTGACTGGTGAGGGGTCCTTGTTACCTCCCGTTTCGTTAAAGAGTGCCCAGGGTAGGGTGTGCATTTAAAGTGGTGCCTAGGGACTGATTGTACTTGGTTGACGGTGCCACTACTAAAGCCATGCCTGAAAAGACGACTAAGTCTGGTAGGGAGAAGGGAAGATGTTTTTGGAGATAAGCTTGGTATGAGTGTTTGAAGAGTCTGGGTTTGACTTCCTCCCGCGGCACAACCGTCAGAAGATTCAGTCTAATTTAAGCATTGGGGCTTTTGGAATTGATTTATGACCATTCATTTGTAGGGACATGCGTACGACCAGGTCCATTTGGATCTCCACGGGGACTTTGCCACTCTTTGCCATCCCCTATTATAGTGATTGATTTTGATTTTTGCATGCATACGTCTAGGTCCATTTGGATCTCTGCGGGGACTTTGCCGCTATTGACATACATTTGACTTGATTTTTCATTGGTCATTTTTTTTATTGCCCTTTTGAGACATCCTCTTATGACGATGTGTTTTGGGTGAGTTGCCTTGCCCAGACTACCTCTACTACCCATACTTTGTCCGAGTAAGGGGAGAAACAGGCTTGTGCCTTTCAGGCGTGGCTGTGACAGTGACGGTGTCTTCCGGGAGCAATCGACTTTGGGCGCCGTGAAGTGTGTGTAAATGCCCATGCCAAGGGCAAACCTTAATGACCGGGAGGGGATTTTGTACTCCTTGAGCGGAGTTCTCATAAGCGAAGTGTTGCAGTAGCATGACAATACTGGATATTCATATTTTTATGATTTTTTGTGTCGACACTAATAATAAAGAATTCGGAGGGTAAGGAGGATGAATGCCCTGCGCTTGGGCGAGACTCAGAGGTTTTGAAGAATTTACAATTTTATTTGAAAATTAAAAGGATGCGTGGGGGCTAAAACCCCCAAAATAGGGGAGAAAGGTCGAATGACCTAATTGAAAATGGCAAGGAGAGAATTGCGGAAAGACTTTGGAGACTTCGGCGGGGCCAGAGGGGTTTGAAGAAGAAGGAGGGCGCGGTTTGGACGGAAAGCTGGCAAAGACATGCAAGCTGTGCAGGATTCCAACGCTTTGGTGGCGAAGGTTCAGTTTTTGCAGCACATCATCCTGTGGCAAAAGAACCATTACTCCTTTTTTTTTTCCAAAAATAAAAGCTCGGAGGATAACAGGAGGACGAATGCCCTGCGCTGGGGTGAGACTCGGAGACTATAAAGAATGTACAAAATTATTTGGAATTAAAAAGATAAGTGGAGGCTAAACCCCGAAAATAGTGAGAGAAAGGTCGAATGACCTGATTAAAAATGGCGAGGAGAGAATTGCGGAAAGATTTGGAGACTCCGGCGGGGCCGGAGGGGTTTGGAGAAGAAGGAGGGCGCGATGCCCTACGAAAAGAGAAGAATCCGGATGAGCGGAGGGGAGAAGGGAACAAGTGGGCCGCGAGGGGCAAAAGAAAAGGTGTGCCGCGTGGGGAGCAAAAGGAATGGTGTCGCGTGGGGCACAAGAAGGAGATGTGCCACGTGGGGCACGATGAGGGAATGTGTCGTGTGGGGCACGGAAAGGAGGTGTGCCACGTGGGGCACGGAGGGGAGAGTAAGGATTACAAAAAAGGGTGCGATGCCCAGTGCAGGAGAATGGATCATAAAAAAGATGAAAATAAAATGCCTCCCATGGGGAGGGGATGTGGAGAACCCACAGGAAGGTGCTAAGGAGCACGAAAGATGATTGACATGAAAATGAAAAAGATGGAAAAGAAGAAGGTGGCAGAGCCCCTTGGTCTTTTGCCTTGCCCGACTATTGCGGTTCCGCTTGGGAATGGCGTTCTGACCCTCAGGTACTTCCTCGCATAGTGGGCCCAGCGGGGGGATGGTCTTTCTCTTCTCGAAGAGTTTGAACGGCTCTCAATGATTGCTTTGTTGACTTCCGTTGGAGTTTCAAGCGACAGTGGCAACTCCCTGGAATATAATTCAATGGAAGGGTGGGGAGTTCCACTGGAAAAGTTGGAAGCAACAATGTGGGGATCGTGCCCAAAGATTGTAAAGCATGTGATATGGAAGGGGGCACGTCCCCTTGGGTAATCGATTGTGCCAATCATTGGGCTTTGGAATGAGTGAGCACAATCTGCATGGTTGACCCCTTCACTAGAGTGGGAAGGTTCACAACAATGGTGTGAGGGGTCAGGAGAGCTTGGAGGGAGAGATTCCCTATGAGTGCTTCGAATGAAGCACAGTTGGCAACTTTGATGATTGGCATATGATTAGAAGGCCTCTTGGCGGCCATGGTTGGAGGGGAGGACTCTCGCTCAGTGAATTTTCCTGGTATGGAAACAATGACTGACATGCGAGGAATGCAATCTTGAATTTTGAAAAGCATGCCCGGTCCTAGGGCTTCCTTCTACTGACTCGGTTTGTTGCTCCTTAAATGGGTGCACCTGTTCCGTTGGACGGGGGCGGATGTGGATGGAGTGGAAGGCCGTATGGCCTGTGGAGGTGTAATGGATATGATGGCAAGAGTTTGCTCGGGCTCGTTTGCCAATGGTGTGGCGCAGTGGGGGATGTAATGATTGGTTTAACGGTAGGTTTAATGATGGAGGGTGTGGTAAATGTGGATGGCAATGTGGGAGGTGTAGGTAAATGGCGTACGAACATGACCTCGGAAGGTTCATCGTCGTAACACCAAGTGGTTTCATGGATGGGTGGTCATTGGCAACCTTGGCTCGAGCAACGGGCTGTGATGGAGGTATGGTAGCTGGAGCTGGTATGGGTACCGGAGCAGGTGTAACGTAAGGCATAGGAGCTTCTTCATGCATGGGGGCGTCGTAGGTCCCAGTTGGAGGTTGTGGAGTCTGAGGAGGACGAATCAGTGGATGCCTGGGTGGAGGCATGTTGTGGTAAATGGGAGTTTGTGGAGGTGTATATGATGTGGAATTTGTATGGTGGAGAGGTGGATGGTGGATGGCGTCCACTGATCTGTTCTTTCTCGGATTAACTTGGTGGAAAAGATCTAGGATCGGGGAGTCCATTAAATGTGCCTGGATGTAACGTCCCCGCTCGTAGAGCTCTTCCATGGAATCGATCTAGTTCATGGCCAGGATGTGCCTGAACCTCGGAGTGGAGTTGGAAATAATGACTTTGATTTGCTTCGACTCTGAGAGCTCATGCTGCAATCGAGTGGCCATCGACCTCCAATGGTCAACAAATTATACAAATTCCTCGTTAGCTCTTATCTTCTCGGATGCTAGATCAGTGATAGAGAGATAAGGATTAACGCGGTCTTTGTACCTTTGAAGGAACTTTTTATGCAATGGGCGAAAGTCGCTTGCCTCACTTGGCTCTAAAGAGTAGAACCATTTGAGTGCAGGGCCATCAAGAGATTTTCTAAAAATATATGCCAAGGTGATTGGGTCTCGTTGCCAACGAGAGGACTCATAGAGAAACTCCTTGACATGAAGGTAGGGATTACCCGTGCCATTGTACAATCGATACGCTGGCATCTCCGAAGGACGAATATAAATTTGAGGGAGAGTCAGCATGGCGGCAACGGGGTCACCCGTGGGATTGGACAGCTATTTATTTGGTTCTCCAAATGTTCAATCTCTAGAGAAGAGCAGTTGCAGTGGAGTGGGTTGCCACTGGGCATATGAGGGAGTACATGAGGGTGGCCGAGAATTAATGGGCCTCCCAAGGGGTGGTCTGTACAGATGGGAGCACGGGAGTGCAAATGGCTAGAGGGCCGAGATGATGAAGAATGTACAGGGGTAGGTGGCGAAGTCTCCGGAATACACAAAGGTGGGTGTCTGGGAGAAGGAGAGAGAGGAGGAGTTGCACCCTCAACTAAAGATTGAATCAAGTTGAGTTGTTGAGGGGTAAGTTGATCGAGTGCATTCAGGACAATTTGCACAGTGGGATCATGGTGGGGGGAAGGCTCTTGTCGGGTTCTGATTGGAGGTAAATGTGAGGGGACATCAAATTGGTTAGTGCGCGGTGTGCGCACGTAACCATAGGAAGTAGAAGGTTGTCCCTCACGGTGGTGAAATGGACGGACATGGGATTGAAAAGATGGTGATCTGATATATCCTCATAGTATATAAAAATTAGCAGGATAACATGGGTCCATTTTTAACAAGGCAAGCAATCAAACAGGTTGAACAAAGATTAATCAATCAATACGGTTCAAACAAGTTGTGATGCTTAACGCTTGTTTTAGGAGTTTCACAATTATTAGATGGATTGAAAATGTTGTGTCACTCCAGTTGAGATCCTAGTTGGGTAGAAGATGGATACTTCGGGGTGCAACTAGAATCACCTCTCACCACGCAATAGGATGTCTAACCCGGGTCAACAGAGGGGTACCGCCAGTTCGGTCCGCCGTGAGGGAATCCACGGGGTACGGAGTCTTATGGAGTTCCGGGAGAAGGTTCACTAGTCCAAAGGGACGGAATGCCCAATGGAGAGCTTGCCTTCACTGGAAGGGTGTGTGGAGCCTAGGATATGAGGGAAGGAGGCCCCCCGACCGATGCAATATGCCATGTCAACAGTTTATACCAAAAATGGTAGAGGGGGGGGGGGGGGGGGGGCGCATTTCTGTTAGCAGTTTGAATCGCGTCGGGTACAGATGCCGCGACTCAAACTAAATCGCGTCCAGTCACCTGGACGCGGATCTGAAAGCCCCAAAAGGCTGCCAGGGCCGCGCCTGGTCCCTATGGACGGACTGTCAGACAGAAACGCGTCGACCTTTGTTGCCGCGATAGAAAACAAAAAGCGTCCAGCTAACTGGCCGCATTATCGAAGACTGAATCGTGTCCGGTTAGGTGGACGCGATAACAAACACTGAATCACGTCCTCTGTGTTGGACGCGATTTCAGAGGCAACCCGAAAACTGAAAAAAAGTGCAGGAATGACAGGATAGATGTATAGAAAGAAGAGAAGGAAAAAAAATAGAAAAATCAAACACATAGCATGATTTGCATGGTACAAAGAAAATATAAAAGAAGAGTGCCACGTGGGGCACGAGGGGGGGGGGGTAATCAACAAGGAAACGCAAAAAGAGGTCCCACCATGATCGTCAATTTGTGGATACCACCTTTTCTGCTCTTTTCCGAAGGTCCCTTCGGAACTCCGAAGAAGGGAGAAAAAGAAAGAAGGCCCACAAAGAGGGATGATGAAAATGGGGGAAAAGAAAATGTGATCGCCACATACGCAAGGGTACCGAATGGAGAATGCAAGTACGAAGGGGGTGTGGGTGGAAGAAGTGATCGCGTGGAATACCTGTTGGAGCGTGGGGAGATTGCGCGGGGGATGTGGGTTCCTCTTCCTCTACAAGCACGGCCGGCCGTGGTAGAGGGCGATTTCCATTTAATTACCCTGAAAAATAATACCAAAAAGAGAAGGGGATTAGCCACATGTGTAGTATACAATCCTAGATAAATGAAATGGAAAGAATGAATGGCATGGGGTATGACTTACCGTGTGGTGGCTTTTAAACCCCTAAAAATGTGGTGTGTGTAATGCATGCATGTGTGTGTGTGTGTAAAAAGGAGTATAATGGAGCCACGTGGGGCTCGGAGGAGATGATGTAAACAAGAAAAGGAGAGGAAGGGGGTGCTTCCCAAATGTTGGGTGGCGCGGCAACGCGGTTTGGAATGGACGGACAAAGGGGACGAAGACTGCGCTCCTTTGCCTTGCTCCGAAGTGCGTGGAGGATGACATCGGCTCCGAACTCCAAGGAGGAAGGTGTGGATCGGCGTGGAATGGTAGAGGCTTCTCCTGGGCCGGAAGTCGAGGCGGGAATCCGGCAGGGCTTCACCGTAATGAATGGACCCCCTGAACAACTGATCCTCGGGTCTGTATTTATAGGAAACACAAACTCAAATCACGTCTGCTACAGAGGACGCATCTCTGATTGGAGACGCATCCGCCATGGCCGTCGCGATTACGCTGCATTTCCCGCTTGATTTGACAATAATATGATGATTATAGCCTGCGGCCACCTTTAGAATCGCGTTGGGACAGCGCACCGCAATTAAAAAGCACCGCATTCCCCGCTTGATTTGACAATCATAGGGTACAACTATGGTTTAGAGTCGCGTCGGGGAATGCAGTGCTTTTTAATCGTGGGCTCATAAATGCGATGACTTCCGGGGGTCTAGGGCTAATCGCGTAGGCACGGTCCGACGCGTCTCTGATTTGAAATGTGTCGGCATGACACGACGCAATAAAGTATTTCCATATTTTATTTATAAAACCTGCCAAAAGTAGAATCATAATCGCGTCGCCCATAGCGGACACGTTCATAAACTGGCAATTTGGGCATATTTCATAAATAAAATAAGCAAATTCCTTGTCGCGTCGCAAAAGGCCGTCGCGATAAGGACCATTTGGCCTAGTCGCGTCCAACATATCTAGCGTGACAATCAATGGAATCGCGTCCACCATGCTGGACGCGTTTCAGAATGTGTCCCCCAGACCCATCGCGACTTGAAAACGTGCCCACCAGACCCGTCGCGACTTGAAATGAATGCCTATATCAGCCGGCGAGACTTGAAAATGAAGGGGAAGCACCGGGGAGAATGGGTGAGATCCGAAAATATTGGAAAACTACTCTTGCAAGGCAATATGAGGGCCATTTGTGGCGTTATGGCACAATATGAAATTTGCCCGCGGTGGGGTCAAAATTCCGTGTCTACAAGAAGAACTGGTGCAAATTCTGAGGTAGTATAAAAATACATTCGCCTGGTCATATGAGGACATGCTTGGTCTAGACCCTTCATTAGTGGAGCACCGACTTGTGTTGAAAGAAGGGGCAAAGGCCATAAAGCAAAAACTTAGAAGATTCCACCCACTTGTGGCCCTAAAAAGAAAAACGAGGTAGACAAACTCCACAAAGCTAGATTCATCAGGGTAGTGCTTTATTCGAACTGGGTGGCAAATATAGTCCCAGTCATGAAGAAGGACGGAAAGGTCAGAATCTATATTGACTTTCGGGACTTAAATAAGGCATGTCTAAAGGATGACTTCCCGCTTCCTCACATTGATGTACTGATTGATAACACTGCTGGGTATGAGACCCTCTCATTCATGGAT
>JACBKR010006057.1:0-14859 GCA_014218235.1 Colocasia esculenta | reverse complement strand
CTATCATATTCGATGCCTCCGCCTGGGCTCAGGTGATAGCCCAACCCAGCTCTTCCTCGCTGCTGCGGTGCCCTCTGCCACGACTGTCGTGGCTGCTGAAACTGCTGAGGCTGCTGGTGCTGCACACCTCTTCCATACCCATATTCTCTTAGATAGGGGCAATTACGGATCAAATGCCCCGCTGATTACAATTATAACACCGATACCCTGGTGGAGTAATGGGCTGCTAGCAGTACTCTGATGCGACTCCTCCACCTCAGGCCTACTCGGCCTTGCTGAAATTGCTGACGACCTCCCCATCCTCTTCCTTTGCCTTTAAATGCTTGCTTCAATTTCTGACCCCATTTACCAAAACCTGATGAAGAAGGTCATGTTGGTGCTTTACCTTTACTTGCACCCACTGACTGCTGCGGTAGCCAAAAACTACCTGAACCTGACTCGCTCACCTGACGAGTCCGAATAGACCTCTCCAATGTAGCTGCTCTCTGGGCTGCTTCTTCCACTGTCTTACACATGAGAGGTACTATTGCATCTTGCAACTCCACTCTCAACCTCTAATAAAATACTCAACCATCATATTATTATCAGATACAACATAAGGTGCATAATGGCTAAGCGCCATAAACCTCATCTGGTACTCTAAAACTGAAGAGTTACCTTGCTGGAGAGTCCGAAACTGCTCTCTTTTCACTTGCTGCACTTGAATCAGAAAGAATGTATCGTTAAATACATCAAGAAATTCCAACTAAGTGATAGCTCTTCTGTTCTCCTGCAAAGGTGGTCTGCATCTTCAGTCGCCACCATTCTAATGCAAAACTCTCAACTGATAAGCAGCTAACACAACTTTATCTGCTGTCGGACACTCATAGTTGCAAAAACTCTTTCGATTTCATGAACCTAGTGCTCCGCTGTATCTGGATTCGGCTCCTAAATAAGTAGGTGGCTGCAATCTCAGAAACTTTTCCACTTGCATCACTGGTTCCTCTGCTAATAGCACTGGTGGTGGTGGCACAGGTGCTACAAAAGGCACCTCTACTCTTGGCGGGACTGGAGCAATAGGTACAGTCTCTCCTTCCCCAGGTGGCACTGCAACCGGTGGTACCGGCACCTACTGATCCATCCTTACCAGAATATCCGTGAGGCTTTCCCAGATTCGTTCTATCATACGCTGAGTACTTTCCTCCAGATCATCTCCTCCACCACCCCAATCTCTTCTATCAGCCATTCCAGAAATTTTACATAAACAAAACACCAAGCAAAAATCAAAACAACAAATTATCAAAAACCAGGGTCCTTACCAGCAGTGTACAAAGACGAATAAGGCTATGTATCTTTCTAGTTCCCTTATATTAACACGGACCTTTGCTCTGATACCAACTGTGGCGGAACGCCTCGGCCAAGCCCGTTAAACTGATAACGTACTTGATCCGAGTCCGCTCCCGCGAACGGGCCGAAGCCTCGCAAGGGATACCAACCACAGTCCGTGTAAATACAAAGGAACACACCACATTTTATATATATATCACAAGTTACATAGCCATATTTCCACAAAACTGAAAAGAAGTACAAGAGCCTGGGGCATACCCCAAGGTACAACTGAAGAAAATAAACAACTAACTACACTACACTACTGGAGCTGCTACTACACAGCTGGAGTACCGACCCTGCACCGCTACGGCGTGGCTCTGAACTGGACGACGTCGAGAAACGTCCTCCTCGCTCTCACCTGTGGGGGTAGGGGTGAGCCTCGCTAGTCACTGGCTCAGTAGGGAACTCCCCCAACCCGAGCAAACCAAAAACCACAGGTACAAAAACTAATAAAACACTACAACAATTTATAGAATAGCTAAGCAGGATTAAAAGCTGTAAAAGTACTCAACGTCTGTCGACTATGAAAAACAACTGTAATAATTAAGGCAAACCAGTACAGGTGTACAAGCTAAAGTAGAGACAGTCAAACACGAGCCACGTGAACTGGTTCGCGACACCAGAAACTGACTCGGAAAAGCTAACACAGGTCTACCTCTCAGTCTCGCAGCCAAGAACGAAAGGTCTAGCTGCCGCTCCACGTGAAAAAGTCAAGCAACTGTGGAGACCAACCAAACACCACCACCTGTGGACCACACGGTCACAGGCCCATGCCTGACACCTCTGGAGATCCTGGCCCGGAACACTCTAGAGTGAGGCACTATAAAAGGACTAGCTGGGGTCGTACGTCTACTGGTGTCCATACCCCCAACTACGAGCGCGCTACAAGTGACTAAAGACAACACAGGTGTCACTGTCCCACTGCCGTCTCCCCATCCGGACGTGCAACCCAAACACAAGAGTAAGGGTGTCCAGGTCAAAGGACATAGACCTCGACGGTACAACACAAAGTACTGGGACAAAGCGCCGAGCTAACAGCCTGGCTCACAAAGACCTGGGCACCCAACTGGAGAGGTAACCACGGTAGGTGTCGTACTACTCACCACTACATAAAACCACGTGCACGTCACACACAAACCACGTGAAACTTCATGTCACGCCCCGACGCGGAATATCAGCGCGAAGGCAGTTGCAAGAAAAAGGTATAGAGCAAATACTAGACATCAAACCATCGCACATTGAATAATACTAAAGCAAATCTTTCTCATTAATAACTTTTCAATCTCTAGTTACAACCACTAATATCAGAGCCATTCTATAGGGCCCAATTACATTGAAAGAAAGTAAAAGACTAAACTTCAAACCTAACTACTACAACGCTAAATATAGCAATAGGACGCTAGGGTACTCAAGACATCACTCCAGGTCGTTCCGTCCTCTTGAGTGTATGGTTCATCCTCGGTCTCACCTGAGAACACAACGACAAATAACGCAGGGTGAGCGATAATGCCCAGTAGGACTTAAATCTCATGATCAGAATGCTTTAAGGTTTAATGTCTTGTAAGCAGGATAACTAGAGAGGATAACGAGAATGTATAGCAAGTACTGGTACATGATAACAAGAAAAAATAGCACAGTGCACGATAGTATAGCACGACAAGTGTTGATATCGGATTGGCCGTATAACAAGATAACAAGTAAAGTTGCACAACAGTGCACAAGTCACGATAGCAAGTGTTTGGTCTATATTCTTTCAACCACGAGATTCAAGTAAACCAATAATTGACTGTTTGATTAATTGATTGCCATAGATCAAATCTTGCGTGTTCATGCGTTAGGTGTATGCCATCACCCTGATCATTAGACCCCGCGAGTTATAGCCTTTCAGGTGCTCCTCCCAAGGACCAGATCGGGCCCTTATAATGTTGCCTAGCATAGTCATGTTTTTATCGTAGACAATCAATCATTTAATTGGCCAAATAGAGAGTACCAAGAAATAGATGAGATCGCTAGATGAATAGAGAGAAGTAGACGTGAACGTGAATAGATGAGCGAGTCGAGTATAGATGAGAGCTAGTGGAATTGCACGTAAAGCGACGAGAGTAAACAGGCGATAGTAATAGTTGCACAACACGCGCACGTCATATTGGCAGTCAGGTGGAATTCGCGATCTTCCCGCTGGCCATGTTATGCACAAGTCCAGAGGTCCGACGTGATTCAAGGTAAGAGCGAACTTCTAATAGCGTTTGGATCATATCGATCCCTAAAAGTGTAATGGGTGTTAGGGTACAACCGGCTCGTCGACCATGTGGGAATCCATGATCAGAGGAGACTTACGGAGGCCTTGTGCAAGGGTTCACTAGTCCGGCGAAAGGAATATCCGACGGAGAGTTCACCACAAGCCAAGTAAAGTGTGTTTATAAAATAGGTGCTCGACGTTCTAGAGGAATTCTAGGACGTGGAGCGTCGATATCGGAATATAAAGAACGCAAGAAACGTTTACAAGTCCTTTAAAATAGGTCAATTAATGTACTTTATTTCAATAAATTACCAGGTACATTATGAGATATTTTCTGCAAGATTTCAGCCATAAATGATGGTTATGTGTGTGCAAGTACAAGAGGAATCATAGATAGAAATAAGTCGTGAAGATGTATTTAAATTATTCAATATGCTCCATTTTTAGGCAAGGTTTTGACGGGGGTATAACTGTAAAAAGGCGTAAGGATTATTTAGAAAGTGACAGAAATATTTTTATGGGTTTTTCACCAAAATTCCTGTGAAGGAGACATAGGCCAGTACGGATTGCGACAGGGGTAGGCAGATCGCGACATGGGTACTGTCGCGACGGCCTGGTGAACGCGACAGAGGCGAGAAAGGGTCGCGACAAGACAGACACAGGGATAGCGACAGTTTACCTGTCGCTTTCTGAACGTGACGGGTAGACTGTCGCAATCAACCTCCAGAAGGCGACATATTGGCCCATCGCAATCTGGTGGTCTGTGCTTGAATCTGATAGGAATCAGACAAGGCTTTGGATTGCGGGCCAACTTGAATCAAATTGATACAGGGTCGTTTAGAAAATCATATCTAATTATATACATGATGAAAAATCACGAAATCAGTGGCAAATGAAACTAGACATGCGAGAGTACTTCCAGTAAATAGGAATTCGAGAGAGAGTATGGTTTGAATAGGGTTTGAGAACGAACAAGAACAAATAACATAGAACATGACACAGGGAGCAAGATGGATTTAATTCGAGTAACATGCTCAACATAAATTAGGGCTTTTGGGGTCAAAAGATCCCTAACAAGATCAAGTATTACAATAAAACTTTCACAGCATGGGATCAAGTATACGAGGAGATATGGATTTAACATGATGTCGTGGGGTTATCATGTTACAGAACTTCAAAAATTAAGAACAAAAGATAGGATGGATGGAAAAACATGAAACTGGGGGTTTCGTTCAAGAGGGTAGGAAGAACCTACAAGAAAAAGTTTCATGGTTTTGCTTGTGAGAATGCCTACCTTTGGATTTATTTGTCTTCTTGGGTTGAAACTCCCAAAAATGAGGAAGAAGCTTCAAGAACACCTTCTTCCCACCAGAAACAACGTGCACTCAGTGCACTCAGGTGCCAACGCACACTCATTATCGATAAATACCATAAATAGTCATTTTGCTTATAACAAGTTAGCGGCACACATCGACTGCACTTACAGGAAGTAGACGGCAGGGGATCTGGCCGTCAGTATCCCGGCTGATGAGCTGGCGACAAATGATGTTGACGCCAAGTTCTTGGCCTCTATCCCTGTAGAAACCCTAAATCTATTCTACAAGATTACAACCGTTAAAACAACGGAAAAAAACATACAAATTTAGTTCTTCTAACATCCATGCACTATAATTAAACTATAACAACATGCTTTACTACTTGAATTCATCAAACCACCCATATCCCCGCATGGTGCAACCTAATCCGAAAATGCAAAAACATGCTGATTCAGGTGGTTACGTCGTATTTTAATGATTCTACGGAGCTAACAGGGTTCATTCCCTACCTCAGAACTCGCTTAAACCTCCTGAGATCTCCGGTTCACGCCGAAACCTCCACGAGCTCCACGGGAATTGCACCACGCCACAGCGTTTCCTCGCGCAATTCGGCAACTCCATACGTCCCATGATCCTTCAACCACTCTCCTATACCTGTTGGAAGCTTTAGGGATGCAGGGGCGTGAAGCTGGGGCAAGAGAGAAAGAGAACAGGGTAGGAAACCTGCCCTCGGGTGACCCTATAACCTGCAGAATTCTTAGGTTGGCGTCAACCCCTCTGCCGCCTAGAGCAACCGCCACCCTAAACGTCCACATCTTATGCCGCCAAGTTCATGCTGTCAACGGCACCTTACCTGGACGCCAACAATCAATGACCACCCCTGGCCGCCAACTCCAACTCAACTGCAGCAGGTCCTATTTCATTTCAGAACCAAACATGCACTTCACCTGAACAAACCACACATCTAAAACCACACATTCCACACAACCAACTCACACTGCCTCACAACGGCCACCACAACCATTACACACATGATCCGCATGGATCCGAAAAGCACGCGACGTTACATTACTATCATCTAAAAAGAAAATTCGACTTCGAAATTCATAACACAATTCAAAGTTAAACAACTTAAACATACAACCTTACAAGCACTATCATAAAAGGAAAATACAAAGACTTATTCAAACAGATAGGGATACCCTTTAGCCATCTCCTCGGCTAACTCCAGGTATCCTCACCACCCAATCTATTTCCCATCTCACTTTAACTAGCTCAATTTCTTTATTCTTAGCTTCTTTATCTTTTGATCTGTGAAACTACTTAAAATAAAATACAACATGCATGTGAGGAAGAATGAGACAGAAAGAAGGAAGAAAATGCCCTAAATGCGGTGACTCCCTGGCTGAAAAAATGCTCCGGGTAGTGCAACAGTCCTAGAAGGTGTGGAAGTCACCTCCTAGCTGCCAAGTCCATGGATGAAGAAGATAGTGTGGACTTGATGAAGGGAATAAAGGGAAAATGGGAGGAAATGGGGTGGCAACGAGCTAAGGGGAAGCTCTTTGTGGGATTTTGGCAGCACTTCGTGGTAGCTCTGGGGTCTTTACCTCTTCAGAAGAAAGGGGTCACTTATATAGAGAGGAGAGAGAGTATCTCATTGTGACGGCCCTCATTATACCGGTACGGTTATACCAACCCACGTCGGTATAACAAGTGCTGCTACAGTGGGACATTTACCCAACGATACATACAGCTGAGATACACGCGAATATACAACAGAGTAGCGGAAGTAAAAGAGAACTATCTCCATTCATTCATATCCACATTAAACATACATACAGTTTACATTTGCAAAAAAGAACCAAAGTTCACATAAATTAAATTACTGAAATGGAAATACATAATGTCCACATAATACATTTTTCTCATGATAATTCTAATACAATGTTCCAAGTACATACTAGGAAGTACACAATCACAAAGAACTCTAAAAACTAGCTAGTCTCCACGCTCGGAGTCCGTCTCTGCTGCCTCCTCCAAGGGTACTGTGTCACCAACTATACCTGTACGCCGAAGCAAGGAGTGAGTCCAGGGACTCAGCAAGCAACACTATTCATGATATACACGTACAGATCCTAGTAGTTTCTACATGCACATTACAATTAGCAACACATAGCAGGCTAGTCAATTCGAGTTTTCAACCTATCATGAAAGTTCTACAATTTTATACATAACTCATGCTTTCAGATTTTTAAAATAAAATCCACCTATCACATGGTCTCTATTCAATTTACTCATGAACTTTAATCTTTTACAGAATCAAACATGAGAGCTATCAACATGGACAATTTACATGCAGGAAAGGGGAACACAATTTGCATGGATTCCACATATTCTTAAGTGTATACATAACTTTTTCACATGCTTTAGGTTGATGATTTCACATGTTTCAATGACTATAAATCTACACATGAGAGCTACAACGTTGCTTAAAACCTCACATATGAACAATCCATCATGCCATTTTGCACACATATTCATTTGTTGTCCCTACCATGGATTCTAAACACTTTGTACACATAAACATGAGAATAATAACATGCATTTTCTGAATTCACATGGTTTCAGATTTAGTCTCTCATGGTTTCAATAACACATTTACACATCGAGAATTTCACATTTTCTTTTACACAAATTTCCTCTTTTCACATGGTTACACTTTTACACATTCACATGTCACTTACACATTTACACATGGTCACATACACATTTCACATTACACTTTTACACATATTTAGGTGCCGTGACACATAGTCCAAACCACCAAAGAAGGACACAAACACATCACATCACATAGACGCCATCTAGGCAATACAATGGCGACTCTTGGACTGCGCAGACCGGGAGAACAAGTCTCCACCCTAACCAGTGGTACTTGTCCACCTCCAGGATTTCCCCCTAATGCCCTTAGGGTCACTTAACACAATGAACTTTCTCAGGGGGACTTTTCCCTGATACGGCTCCACTGCCTTCTCGGAAGCAGTATCACATTGGCACAATTACACTTTTACACATTTACCGTTTTACACATGGTTTTTACACTTTACACTTCATCACATTCACACTTCTTACTCACATGAACACCTCTGTTTTTCCTAACATGGTACTACAGAGTTTCAAGGTTTAACACACAGTAAACACACTAATCATGCTGGGTTTAAACAAAATCTAATCACATTTCGATCATATGTACGAATTATTCACATTTCTCATGAAAACACTTAACTTTTTATTTACAGGTCCAAATGACCTAAAATTTTACCACATGCTGTTTTCGGGTTCATAATCATACTCCCAAATTTCAGATTTTTCTGAGCTACATAGAATTTACAGAAAATAAAACGCCTAATTAGCATGCTATTAACAACTTAAGTTAACATGGGTCTAACACATCTTGTAATTTAGCCACTTGCTGTTTGTACAGAGACTACTAAATATGTATGATTTTAGAATACCACATTACCCTAATTCATACATCTATCGATCAATTATCACAACCATTTTCGCATGTTTTCATTTTATCCGAACCGAGCTTATTTACAAATTTCACAAGCATGGATAAATTACTAAAATTTGCAAACGCATATGCTGACCCACTATTCTTCATGATCAAACCGAAACTAAGGCATTCACAATCTAAATCATGAATCATGGATTTTGCAAAATTGTCTACAAGTCATGCTCACAAGTTTACAAGATATCATTATCCCACATTCACCATCACATCCCACATTCATTCACACACCACAACTAACCATATACATAGAGTATAAGCTTTACCATATGTCCTCATCGCATAAAACATACCGAAATTACTGCATAAGTGGACAAAACAGCCACTGTTCTGTCCAGAAGAACTAGGCGGCGGTCTCTGGCCGGACTCAGGGTCAGCGGCATGGTCGATGGACGCCAAGCATAAACTGGACGTCCAGGGACCTTGCCGTCTAACCAGGTCTGTGCAGAAACACAGACCCGAGCTCTGAAACTTGGGTGAATTGGAGGGTCTAGGACTCGAGGAAAATTCCATAAAAAAACAAAACCACCTAGACTCATACGGGGACACCATAGATAGGTCACTTGCCTTTCAAAAATTCTTCTAAGGATTTAAAGGCTTGGTGAAGACCTCCTTGGGCAGTCCCAAGAAGTTGCAGAACCTCCCTCTAGATCGCCTTCCTCCGGGCTCCTGGGTGATCTCCACGCCGAGGGGATGATGGGGATGCCTTCTCCTTTCTCCAGCTTCCTCCTTGTCGCAGTAGATCTCCAAACCAAGCTCCAAGGGGTCGGATTTGGGGGTTCTAAAATGGGGTTTTTCTCACAGCTCACCTAGGGTTTTTCTCCTCTATTTCTCCTCTTGCAAGGTGAAATGAGAAGTGGGAGAGGCCAAATCCGGGTTCAGACCTAATGAGAGCCCCTCACCCACTCACCATACCGATTAGACACCTTAAAGCCGTTGGGGAACATCCCCCAATGGAGGCCATGCCTTGCTCCCGGATTTTCTGGCTCTGCAACGCATGCAGTCAGAGAAGTTGGCGTCCAGATCGCTGGACGCCGGAGTTAGTGTTGGCGTCCAAGTCTGGACGCTGACACCAGATAAACGGCCTAGGGTTGACGCCAAGGTGGCCTTGGCCAGAACCCTAATTTATGCAGAAAACCATGCATACCAACTTATATACATGCAATATGTATATGGTATTATATCCACACTATCATCATGCAATATATACATTATTTATGCTAATATAAACACATGCATACGTAATTATACTAATTAATGCGTACGTAAATAAGTACATACATACATAAGCACAATTATTCACACATAGATACAAATAATACGATGGAAATTAGAGGGCCTTACACTCATCCTCAAGTGATAAGGGCCCATGAAAATAAAAAATCCAGTAAATCCACATGGAAAGAGTCCTAGGGATGGTTCCAAGGTGAGCTGGAACCTCAAACCATGGCTGGGGGGTTGGAGAGTGGTGGGATAAGGATAGAGTCCAGGGAGGATAAAGTGAGGTGGTTGCGGAGCCAGCCTGCAGAAACATTGTCGCGACAGTCATAGGCACGACAGGATTGTCGCGACGGCCAAGGAGGTCGCGACTCTGAAGGTATGTGAATGGATATGCATGGGCTATCGCGACGACCTGAGGGATGCGACACTGATGCTAATGCGACGCCACGACCTGTTGCATCAAGGTTATCGACATATTAAGATTATAATCGTTATTGAGGGATATAATCAATATTCAGGAAAATAATCGATCAATGACATGAACGTGATGCCCAAGGCCATCACATTAAGGACTGAGGGTTAGAACTTTAAGGAAGGACTCTGAAGTGATGATTGGACGAGATAAGCTGGGAATTGGGAATTGGGCTAATGGGCTCAAAACGAGGCTAACAAATGGGCTATGATGAGTGACAACTTGGGGCACATTAAGAAAACAAGAAATATGGTTAACTCATAAACTAGAATTGGGTGTCTACAATCAGTATTAAGAAATTATAGAATTTTCAGTGTCTCAGTCAGGAATTTGTGTATGGCAAAGAAACAGTAAAGGTTTTGCTTAATTAGTTGATTTGATATTGGTCAGAAGATACATTTGCAGTCAGTTAGTATTATGTTTAAAAAGAGGATTAAAGGATGATCAATAGAATGTTAGAAAGTATGGTAAGACAGACATGGTAATTGTAAGTGAAAGTAGATCTCAGCAAGTGTGAAAGGTGACAAGGATTAGTTAGAATCAGTAAGGTAAGCAGAATAGATAGTTAGAAATGGTCTCGCAGAGTTAAGGAAATCACAGCTATTGAGTGCAGGATGAGTTAGCAGAGTTTACCGTGGAATGTGTATGGTATTTTCTAGGCAGTTTACTGCAGTAATCAGAGAATGCAGAATGGCAGTACTATGGTAAATGTTGGTTTGGTAAATGTTCTGAAACAGATGGCAGAGAAATTGAAAGGAAACAGTATACATGAAAGAGTTGTTTTAAAGGATCAGAGATTTAGTTGGTTTATGGATTAGAGCTCAGAAATTATAGTATTAAATATTTGGTTAATTAAAGAAGAATTTGGAAATTATGTCAGTTACTGGCAATGCGTTGAGTACAAGAACAATTTGGGGGCAGAGAACTATTACAGAATGGAAATGGGGTATCTCGGATAAGTGAATTGGTTAATGGAAGTCAAGTATATCAGTGAAATGTAAGTAAGAGGGGCATAGTTATAGTTAACAAAAGTTAGCACGAGAAATGATGTATTAGAAGACGGTTTCATGTGGAAGAATAATCAGAAGCAGTGAGTTTATGATAAAGGATTTCCAAAAGTAAAATGGCACAGAAAGGAATGTGCAAACACAACCAGGAAAATGTGGAAGCATATTGAGTCCAAGGAGATAACGCGCTTACAGCAGCATAGTTTTGCCTGGGTTATGAAAGAAAGTGAAACAGAAAGAAAGCAGTAATGAATTGATTAAGGCAGGTAAAGTAGAAAGTATGAAGAGCAATATGAAGCCAAGAAGTGTATCCTTCTTGTTCTATGTATGGCTTTATTTCTTTTTAGGTGGTAGTCCGAGTTAGTGTGGATTTGAATGTTGAGGACGGCATTACTTTTTAGGTGTTAGTAATGCAACATCGTGGCCATTCGGATCCATGTTTACGGTTCTGGTGTGGCGCTCATGGCCAATATGGGGTCATTAAGCCTTGGTTGTGGCTTTTGGGTGTTGTGTGGGTGTTGGGGGGCCTTAGGTTTTAGCCCATTTAGCCTGCCGGTTTTCTGGTGAAGAAGGCGATGGAGTATGTTGTCACGTTTGAACGCGATGGCTACATACGTCGCGATTCACCAAATCGCTTTGTGTTGCATGGAGCTTGGGTTTCGATTGGAGACGGTCCTATACGTCATGTTTAAGGTTTAAATGCATCGTTGCCTCTGTCGCAATTTGTCTGTCGCATTAATGTTCTGTTCTGACAGACAGACCAATATTGGCTTTAACCGGCAAGAGGGGAGCTGTTGTAGAGCTCCAGTGGCATTTTTTGCGGTTTTTGGCTTCCTGGTGGTTGGTCGGGCGTGGGGTCCATGTGAGGAGAGCATCCGGAGCAGGGGCAGGCCGGCAATGTAGCGTTCTTCGTGATTTATGCTCTTCAAGTTGGTAGGGAGATTTCCTTTGTGATTTCATTTAATTTAAATGCTTTAGAGCTTTTGTAAAGCACGCTATTGTGGTATGTGACGGTGTAGTTTCCATGGTAAAGATTTAAATGTTAGATTATATGTGGTTTGGAATGGTTTCATGAAAGAAGGAGGGTGGTCCCGTCTGCCTGAATAAGCAACAGGTCAAGCCGTCGCATTTTGATGAGAAGGCGACGGCTGGTCCATCGCGCCTCTCTTCGATTGATGACTAGGTATCGATTGGAGTGAACGCGTTGCATGAGCACGTTGTGTTCATGCAACCGAGTGGTCGTAAGGTGACACTTTGGGGCGTCGCGTTTCTGGTGTTTCATAGCGTGTATCGATTGGGGGTAAATGTGACAGTATGAGCCGTCGCGAGTCAGTGTTGTTGTTTGATGTGAAGGGACGTATCAGTCCGTTGCGTCCTGTCGCCACCCTGGCGCCCTATCGCGTTGCCCTTTGAATCATCTAGATAGGCCATCATGTTTTCAAAGGCGACCACTGTGTCTGTTGTGTTTCACTTTCGAGGTGTGTGTTGTGTATGGTGTTTGAGCAGTGATGGTCCTGTGTGGACCTAGCATGGGTTGTTCAATGATGGTTTGAGTTGGTTAAGCTGGTATTGTTAGTACGATTTGACTTAGAGTTAGTAGATGAGATTATGTTTAATTAAGGCGTTTGTAATCTTGTGAATCTGTTATTATATAAAGGTTAGTTGGCTAATGTGTATAGTGTAATGTGGTTGCTATGGAGGTCATGTGATGACGAATGACAAGCAAGTTTGGAATGTGGATTATTGCGATATATGAATGTATGTCTATGATGTGATAAGTATACAGTGTGGTTTGTGTTGCCGATTTTAGGGTCCGGCGCCTATTCTGGAATACCTCTACAGTCGGGTACCTCAGGTTCTGTGTGAGCCAAGCACATTGTGGTTTGTTGTACTCGGGGTTGTCCTAGTACTATATGTATTGTAGAGGTTGTGTCATCTTCTGGACACCCTCACTCCTATGTTTAAGTTGTACATCTAGATGAGGGAAAGACAATAGTGAGACAGCCACTTGTGAGTTGTGGTTTATGTTTGGTCGCTTGTAGTGCACTCGTGGTTGGGGGTATGGACACCAGTAGATGTATTAGGCCCCAGCTAGGTTTGTTTTCTAGTGTCTCACTTTAGAGAGCTTAGGCCAAAGTCTCTGAGGGTGCCAGGCATGGGCCTATAGTTGTGTCGTCTGCAGGTGTGGTGTTGGTTGGTCTCCATAGTTCTTTGGCTTTGCAGTGTGGTTGTGGAGCGGTAGTTGGACCTTTCATCCTTGACTGTGAGATTGAGAGGTAGTTCTTGTGTTGTGTGTTCACATTGGATACTAGCATCATGAACCAGTAGTCTTACCCGTGTGGCGGTGTCGTTCCTTCCAACTCAAGCTTTGCAGTGGTTGTGGTAGTGAGAGGTGACTCTCCGGTTGTGGTTTAGTGGTGGTACCTTGTGGTTGCAAGTACCTGTACCCTGTGTGGGTTGTTGGCCATTGTAGCATGCGGTGTGCTAGCCTTTTCAGGTGTTGAGGTGGATCAGTTTCTTTAGGGGGTCGTGTTGTGTGACCCTCCACTTGTGGTGTTTTTCAATTTGTGGGTAGTTCTTCGATGTGTTTGCTATCATGGATTGTGTGGTGGACTGGTTCCTTGTAATCAGTCTCGTTACCACTTGTTAGTGGTTGGTCTATATAGCTCCTGGCGTGGTGATTTCAGGTACTGTGGTGGACTGGTGATTCTGCATTAGTCCTGTTGTTTTCTTTATTTTATGTGAGCTGTGTTAGCTGGTGTGTTTATATTTAATGTAGTTTATTTATGTTAATTGCTAGCACGTTCTACTTTCGTAGTTCTCTTGTTAGTTGTGCCAGTGAGACCCTTTGGGGTTGTGGTCTCGATTCTTGCATTATGGTTTGTTATTGTGTTTTTGGGAGGTCCCTGCTGAGCCTATGACATGTTGAGGCTCACTCCCTTACAGTTCCTTTCAGGTGTTAGCAATGTGTTTGGTGTGCGATGGCATTGTGGCAGACTTGTACCACCAGCAGTTGAGTCATAGTTGTGTGAGCTTTGCTCCCTCGGGGTATGCCCCAAGTAGTTGTACTTTTCTCTTGGACATGTAATAATGTATTGGGACAATGTAATTTTGGTAAATGAGTATAAATGCATGTACTTTCTTGCATGTTATGCTCATATGGTTGTCTTTTATATTTTTACTGGACACTCGTGTAGGTATCCCTTGTGAGACTTCGGTCCAATTGCGGGAGGCGGACTTGGATATGGTGCTTTATTGGGCATAAGTATCCAGGATCGCTACAAACAGAGTTCAACTGACAAAGACAAAAATTGAACAGTTGAAGTATCAGAGCTTCGACCGTCAAGAGATTCAATCAATCAATCGAAGTGTCAGAGCTTCGACTGACAATGACTAAAACTGACCAGTTGAAGTATTAGAGCTTCGAATATCAAGTAATGCAATCGATCAATCAAAGTATCAGAGCTTCGATTGAATAGAAGCAACTCGAATATGTGGACTTACACAGCTTCAAATGAATAGAAGAAATTTGAATATCTGAAGTCACACAACTTCAACTATATAGAAGAAACACAAATATCTGAAGTCACACAGCCTCGACTGAATAGAAGAAATTTGTGTCAGTCAAAGTTTATGCACATCGACTGGAAAGAAGAAACTTC
>JACBKR010006056.1:0-14917 GCA_014218235.1 Colocasia esculenta | reverse complement strand
TTATCCTGGTTCGGACCTCCTCTCCATAGGAGTCCTACGTCCGGTCCCTGAGCAACACTCAGGATTCCACTACCCAAGGGTACAGTCCCCCTCAAGGACACTTACACACCCAGCCGCAGCTGGTCTCCTCTTCACAACCCAAAGAGGAATACAACACCCTAGATCCCACCAGGTCTTCCTTCAACACGAAGGGAAATGAACACCCTGGAACCCCCAGGTCTTCCTTCACACGAAGGGAATTAACACATAAAAGTTTTCAAGAGATGATGTGCCCCTGGACCAAGGTAACAGCACAATGCTTGATCCGAAGCGAAGAGGTTCTAGGACACGAGTAAAAATCTGTAAAATTCCTAGGACCTACTAGACATGGGCAGGGACGATATACATAGGTTACTGCCTCTTAAAATTGCTAGATGTGATTAATTTGCCATAGAAGCCTCCTCGGCCAAGCAAAGAAGTCCTCCATCTCCCCTCGATCCAGGTTCTGTGTTGACGGATGAAGCACGCCTGAGTCGGGGAAGCCTTCCTCGAGGTTCAAAGAGTCTCCTGGTTGATGAAGATCACCAGGAAACGCACCAAGTCGCCCAATCCAAAGTCTCAAAGTTTAGGTTTCACACATAGCTTCTAGGGTTTTTGACAAAAAGCCAAAAGGACCTAACTGCACCCTAGACAAGATATTTTATAGGCTAAAGGGATTAGGGACGCGTTTTGAAGGGTATCTAACCGTTGGATGACAGTTTCCAAAAACTGGGGCGAAGAAATCGCAAGTGTTTCTGGATCTGAAACCACAACAAATCTGGGAGATAGACGTCCACATACCTAGCCGCGTGCCAGGAGTTAACGTCCATCAATCTGGATGCTGACATCCTCATGCACGTCCATGCATTTGACGCCAACTGGTCTTTCTGCCAGAACACAAAAATTGTGCAAACATTCATGCTTACTCTACATATATTTAAAGTAATGTACAATTTAAATACCATATGCACAACTAAATAAAGAAATATGTACACCATAATTGAACACACACACATATATATATATACCATATACACATGTGCACATATATATATATACAAAACATTCAAATAATACATGACCAAACTCCAAAAAGAAAAGGCAAATTTCGAGGGCCTTACAAAAACGTATGGTTTTTTTGTGAGAAAACCTGATCATGGCAAGGCTCGATCTAGAGATTTTGTGCATCTTCCGGCGACCTTCATCGAATGAAAGAGGCTTTGATCATTGAGGAAGCTTCCCTGACTCCGGTGTGTGACCTACATCAACACAAAGACCAAATCTGGGATGATTTTGTGCTTCTTCTTGGATTGGCTGTGGAGAGCTTCTTCAGCAAATTAATCCCATTAATAATTTTTCCTAGGCAACTGATCTAGGGATTTAATCCCCATACATGTCACCTAGGTCTCAAGTTTTTATTGGATTTTTCCTCGTGTTCTGGAACTGCCAATTTGTCAAGTTTTGTGCGTTCAGTCTGCACTTCTACAGACAGAACTTGACGGCAAGTTTGCTGCCATCAAGATCTAGAGTTGGCGGCAACATCATTGCCGTTAACCACGGTTGGCGTCAACCCCTTGCCGCTAAGTTCTTCAAGTTTTACATAATGGCTGTTTTGATCTTTGTGGTGTGTTTGTCAGATTTTATGGTATATATGCATGCTGTAAAAATTATATGTGGTCAAGTACATACAGTAGGTCATCTCATGAGGGTATGTCAAATTTTGTAAATATTTTCATTTATTAAAATTTCTGTAATTGGACAATGAGCATGGCTTGACCATGATAAATCCTAAATAATTAGACCCGTTGCATATTAGGGTTTCATAAATTTTCCATGATCATATGATGACTGCTTTCAGGGTTAAGAACTGTTAGAACCGACTATATTGATGTGAATCATGTTTTAATGAATTTCTTGATAAATATGCATGAGATCTGTATCAATTGTAAAATTAGTTTACTATTTTGAAAAATCTGAAAATTTAGGTATGTGATGTATAACCTGTGCGAAGTCTATGATAAAAATTTCATGTTGTGTTGACATCAGTAGGCACTGTGATCCGTTTAACCAATGCAATTGACCATATTAATCATGTTAATTCTAATTGTGTGGAATTCAGTGATTAGCGGCATGATTAGGATTATGTTATGAGTTAATTATCACTGTGAAATAGAAGTACCATGTTCTATAAACTGATGTATGTGTGATTTTCCAAAAGTACATGTAAATGTGTTAAATAGTGCACGTGAACAATGTGATAAATGTGATAAGTTGTTTAGGTGAAATTGTGCCGAAATGACACTGCTACCATAGAGGGCTATGGAGCCGTACTGTAGTAAAGTCCCTATGGGAAGGCTCATGTGTTGTGATATCCTATGGGCATTCGGATGAAATCTTGGAGGTGGATAAGCACCACTGATTAGGGTGGAGAGGGCTTCTCCCGGTTCTGCATAGTTAACCAAGATTCGTCACTGTGTTGCCTAGGTGATGGGTATGTGTATGTGATGTGTGTCCTTCTTATGGTGGTTTGGACTATGTGTCACGGCAACTAAGTGTAAAGAGTGTAAAATTGTGAATGTGAACATGTAAATTGTGCAAATGTGAAGTATGTGCAGTGATAGCGTAATGTGAAGGTGTTAACATGTGATACAATGTATAATTGTGATTTATTTATATCAAAACTGCAAGCTAAATGTACGGATAAATGTTATATTTACGTGAGAAAGGATTAGATATCATGCTAGGTATGTTATTTACCATGTACATAGTTCCATGCTCTAATTATGTATAATGTGAAGTGAATTGAATAAGATTTGAAACTTTGAATCAGGTTAGATATAATGTGTAGAAAGCATGCTATAGGTTTTAATGTTTAATTGTTTAAGTGATACGAAGCATGTACCATGTTTTCCCTAAATGTTTAAAAGACTAGCATGTGTATGTGATATGTGTAAGGGTGTATTCTTTAGATTGCTTGCTGAGTCTTTTTAGAAGACTCATACTTGCTTTGGCGTACAGGTGAGACAGGTGTCCCCGTTCTTGAGGAGGACATAGCTAGGAGCGACTCCTAGCACCAGGAGTAGCTCTACTTGCGGACTTGCTACATATTTGCTTTTCTTTCATTAGTATGTAAACAATGCAATTGTATATTTTATATAGACAATGTATTTCCTTCGGGCATGTAGTAATGTGGACATTATTATTTTCTTATAGCTATATAGACTGTGGATTTTGTGAAAATGATGGAATGAGAATGAGAATATTTATTTATTTCCGTTGTTCTCTTTTGCCAATTGTGTATATCTCAATCTAGTGTTTAGTGTTGGGTGAATGTCGCACTGTGACGCCGTTCTTTGTTCCGACGTGGATTGGTATAATCGTACCGGTATGAAGAGGGTCATTACAGAGATTGGTATCAGAGCACAAGGTTGAGATTGTACATGAATATACCATCATCTTCACAATATGCAAAGTCTTTATAGAATCTGTCCATATATGTAGAAAGTAGAAATAATGAATGAAAGATAACTAATAAAATGGTTAGGGCTAATCACTTAGTTTCTAACTAAGGTTAATTTGTTTTAAAGGATATGGCTACCCGTGGTAAGTGTGGTGCACAAGCTCGAGATGACGAGCAGAGACATGAGGACAGGGGTGAGTAGCAGGCCCCAACACCACAGGGTCCCATAGTTCATCCTCCACCACTGCCTATGGACTATGGTGTATTCATGCAAGGTCTAGTTCAGGCTATGCAGACCCAGGTACACAATCAAGCGGCACTGCAGGCTCAGGCTTAAGCTCTAGCTCCAATTCCTCAGGAGCAAGCCCATGGTGGTCCTTCCATCATGGAGAGATTCAAGAGGATGGCTGTGATGGACCGGGGTATTTATGCCCATTAAGGCTCCATATCCAGATCCGCCTCCCCCGAACGGACCGAAGTCTCGCAAGGGATAGCTCACACAAGTGTCCAGTAAGAATATAAAAGACAAACCACAACAGTATTAGACATGAGAAAGTATATGTGCTCATACTGCATATAACAATTTACAACTGTCCCATTACATTATACATGTCCAAATAAAAAGTACAACTACCTGGGGCATACCCCGAGGGAGTACAAGCTCACACAACACTAACTACTACACAACTGTTGGTGGTACAAGTCTGACACAACACCGGTGCAAGCCAAACACACGGCAAGTCCTGAAAAGAACTGTAGGGGAGTGACCCTCAACAAGTCACTGGCTCAGTTGGGGCTTCCCAAAACAACACCGTAACCACGGACACCTCAACCCCAGAGGGTCTCACTGGCAACACCAATAGCCCAACCATTCATGCTCACATCAATTGTATCTAATACTGCAATTAAATATAAACACATTAACTATTCACAATCTTGGAAAGTAAAAGAGAACAATAGGACTAGCTCCACACCACTAGTCCACTTAACAACAGTAACGCCTAGGCCTCAAGCCTCATAGGCAAACCACAGTCACCACCAATCATTTAAGCTATAAGCCGCACAAGCAAACCACTGCCTAGGCTATAAGCTTCACAGGCAAATCTTAAGTACGTGGGTAACAGAGCTGGTAACCAAAAGCTGGCCCTTTATGCCCAAACACAATATGACGATAACCACACACACCAAGTGACATAATCGGCTACAACAGGCCAATCCATCACACATGAAAACCATATATGGTAGTTTACCCTAGGAAGGTAAAAACATATTGAGTGGGAGGTCACACCACACGGCCTCCACGAAACACAATTCCACGTCAACACCCACAAGACTGGTATATAACATACCACCACAAACCATTACCCACACAAGGTACAAGTACCTATTACCACAAGGTACCAGCACGGAAACTACAAGTAAACCAGTGCCGTAACAGGGCACACTATAGCAAACTGAACCACATTTAGTGAGTCAACACTCACTAACCATAACCAAAACGGTGCCACCACTCGGGCACACCATAAGCTACAACCGCAGTCACAACTGTGCCAACACCAGGGCATACCTCGAACGAGTCAAACCTCGACTATGAGTCATAAACTCACGAACAACGACAAGTAGCAAAGCACGAGTCGGAAAGGAACGAAGCCACCACATGGGAACAGACTATTGGTGATCAGGCCAGTATCCAACCCGGACAACACAACACAAGAACAACCTCTCAGTCTCACAGTCACTGACGAAAGGTCCAACTGCCGCTCCACAAGAACAAGTCAAACAACTGTGGAGACCAACCAACACCACACCTGCAGACACACAACTACAGTCCATGCCTGGCACCTCTAGGGACTCTGGCCTAAGCTCCCTAAAGTGAGGCACCGGAAAACAGGACTAGCTGGGGACCAGTGAGGTCTACTGGTGTTCGTACCCCCAACTATGAGCGCGCTACAAGTGACTAAAAGACAAGTACAGAAGTCACTATCCTACTGTCGTCTTCCCTCAGCCGGACGTACAACTCAAACACAGGAGTGAGGGTGTCCAGGAAGACGACACAGACCTCAACGGTACAACACAAGTACCAGGACAAACCCCGAGCACAACAAACACACATGCCTGGCTCACAAAGAACCTGGGGTACCCGACTAGAGAGGCATTCTGGAATAGGCGCCGGACCACCCACTCGCCAAGCTCAAACCACAATATATAATAAACACTTTCTATTATCGTTTACGATACACAAATTACCATTAAGGATAGCTTGTCCTAGTCACCCTGTGACTCACAAGCTAACTTGCACAACTACATACACTAACCATATTAAAGATAACACCGCAGTTTGTCATGGTCACACGGTGACCTCCAAGCTAATTTACACAAACACACATAAACCACGATAGCCAATCATACTTGGCCTATCATTGATCATCTTGTGACAGTAGAGGTCACATTAAACACTGACCACAATATTTACATAATAATCATACTTACAATTACTAATTATCCATCCAGAATAATCTATAAAAGATTCTAGAAGATCAAGGCTAGGTTCAGACGTGAACCTCATCGCCACAACACCACAATAATAATATATAATAAACATGATAACGTACGGTGTGCCATGCATATACAAACCACTTGCACGACATCAAAACCCTGTGATATTTCACAACTACATAACCGGTAAACTGACCTCAAAAGCCCGTCCTCCAAGAGCACCATAGGTGTTAATACACCGCAACACTTATAACAAGAATGCAATAAAAACACACTGTGCACATGCACAGGTTGGCGGCGACATCGATTGCCGTCCAAAGGATATAGATGACAATGTCCCTTGCCGTCAACACCAAGTAAGCGACCACCAATTGGCCGTTTACCCACAATCAACGGCTAGATACCTAGCCGTTAATCTCCCAACGAAGAACTCTGCGTCAACCGATGTTGACGCCAAGATCTTCACTGTAGAACCCGCCAAAACACACAAATGGCCCTAGACCGATTACACGGGAAATCTAGCCATAAATACAATAGAAAAACAAGGGGAAACACTCCCCATTACATGTATATACCATAATTAAACTAGAGAAGCAAGATCCAATACTTGGATCGATCAAACCACCCAATTTCCCGGCATGAAGAACCCTTAATCCCAAAAACTCAATTAACATGCAATCTATACAAACAAACCATAGCCAATCAACCATGAGGAATCCAGGGGTCCAGTCCCTACCTCAATAACGCGATTAAACTCCTATAGAACCTCGATTCGCGACAGAACCCGAGGAGGTTCCCGCGAACATCGCCCTCCAATCTGTTGTCTCCCATCTATTCCGCCGCTACCACGCGCACCACAGCCTTCCCACATACTCCATCAACCGCCGGAAGTAGGGGAAACAACACTAGGGCGAAGGTGGGGGAGAAGAAGGAGAGAAAATGGAGACGGAAGAAGACTCGGGTTGCCCCTAAAGACACAGCCGCCTCAGGTTAACGTCAACCCTTGGGCCGTTAACCAGACCGCCACATATAGGCGTCCACATCTATTGCCGCCAAGTTCATATAACGGAACACACTAGAACCATCGGTAGACGTCCACACTGATGGACGCTAAAACCATGTCAACGGCAACCCATGGCCGCCAACACAAAGTCGACGTCACCCACCTGGATGCCAACCCACTGTTGATGTCCAGCGTACTGAATACCAACACAGACCCATAACCAAGCCCGGTAAGGATCTAATAAGAAACACACAACACTAATGGGCCTCACATTAGCCACCAAACCCACTAAACCTGGATCCACGGGGATCGGAAAATGCGTGACGTTACAATGGCTCCGCCCTATTTTAAGGGGGAGAGTCAGCCACTGTTAGCAGAGAGCAGGATGAGGGAGATTGAGATGATCTTCCGAGCCATTAGGTGTGTCGAGGAGGATAAAGTTAGCTTGGCCACCTATATGCTATAGGTACTTAATGTATATATCTATGTACTTGTGTTAAGTTTAGGTTTTATTTAGATTGGTGCTTATGAGTTGTTCTTGCAGGAGAGAGCCGATGCGTGGTGGGCCTCTTTACTTCACACCAGGTTCGAGGATGGTGCTATCGAGGTGTCTTGGGATGAGTTTGCGAGGCTGTTCTCGGCCAAGTTCATCCCCAAGCATATCCAAGACAAGATGGAGCAGGAGTTCCTTTCTCTCACTCAGGGCTCCATGATGGTGCTAGAATATGAGGTCAGGTTTTCCGAACTATCCAAGTATGCTCCTCATATAGTTGTTGATGAGCGCAGGAAGGTGAAGAAATTTGTGATGGGTCTTAAGCCCTCACTGAGGTCGAGGCTTGTGGCGTTTGACCATTGTATGCTAGACGAGGCTCTCAGCGCTGCGTGCAAGCAGGAGAGCGAGATGGACCAGTATCTGGAGGAGAAGAAGGTATCGCAGAAGAGATCCGTGCCACCTTTCTAGAGGCAAGACAAGAAGAAGGCAGTGTACCAGTCACCGCAACGTCCTTTGGCAGCATCCAGTCAGCAGGCAGTTGCACCGCGATCCCCCGACGTCAGGCCCAGCGACAAGAAGATTTGCCCTCACTGTGGAAGAGCACATGGCGGCATAGAATTTGGAAGCTAGAGGGAAGTGTCTCAAGTGTGGCAGTAGCGAGCATCAGATCAGAGATTGCCCCAGACTTCAGCATGGTGTTCAGCGCGGAGCACCGCCCCGACAGTGGCAGCAGTAGCAGCGCCAGTGATTGGAAGACCAGGAAGGCCCCGAGCCCAAGCTCGAGTGTTTACATTAGCACAGGAGGACGTAGAGCCGGCAGAAAATGTCATGGAAGGTATGGTTCTAATCATGGGTGTGCATGCTCGGGTTTTGTTTGATACGGGTGCCACACACTCTTTCATTTCCGAGTGGTTTGCAAAGTAGTTAGTGGTACAGTCAGGGGTCGACGCTGAGGAGTTAGAGGTTCCTTTGTCTGTGCACACCCAGCAGGTACGGTATCGACTAGGAATTGTTTTCCATCTTTACCGGTTGTATTGAGGACCGAGGTTAGTAGTTGCTGCTATTTACTACTCAGATGAAGGACTATGATGCTATTCTAGGTCTGGATTGCCTTAAGGAGCACTATACTTTGGTAGATTGTCGTGGAAGAAGATTACTTTCCGTATTCTTGGTGAGGATGAGTTCTCACATCTATTGCTGAGGAACTTAGAAGGAAGATTTGTGATCTCCGCCATGAAGGCAATGAGGATGGTGAAGAAGGGATGTGATGCTTTTCTTGCCAGCGTGGTCTTAGTACTGAAGGCTGATCAGTCACCAACCCTTGAGGAGATTGAGGTAGTGCAGGAGTTTCCAGACGTATTTCCGATGATTTTTCTGGTTTGCTATCGGCTAGGGAGATAGAGTTCACTATAGAGTTGCTTCCAGGTACCTCTCCTATCTCAAAGGCTCCATATCAGATGGCACCTGCGGGATCAGCTGAGTTGAGGAAGCTTGCAGGATTTGCTTGATAAGAGATTTTTTCACCCTAGTGTGTCACCATGGGGCGCACCTGTATTATTCGTGAAGAAGAAGGATGGTTCCCTCATATTGTGCATTGATTATAGTAAGCTCAACCAAGTGACTGTGAAGAACAGGTATCCCTTACCGCGGATTGATGACTTGTTCGACCATTTGCAAAATGCATCAGTAATTTCTAAGATTGATCTGCAGTCTGGCTATCATCAGTTGAGGATTAGGAGTGAAGATGTGTCCAAGAAGGCCTTCAGACTCATTATGGACATTATGAGTTTTTGGTGTTTCCATTGGTCTGACCAACGCCCCTGCAGTGTTCATGGATCTCATAAATAGGGTGTTTAGACCTTATTTTGATAGCTTCGTTGTGGTGTTCATTGATGATGTGCTAGTCTATTTTTCGAATGAGGGTACACACTATGAGCATTTGAGGGTTGTTTTAGAGGTTCTCCGAGAGCACAAGCTTTATGCAAAGTTCAGCAAGTGCGATTTCTGGATGCGCGAGGTACATTTCCTTGGGCATGTTATCTTAGGCGTTGGAGTTGCAGTTGATCCGACGATGGTCCAGACAGTGTTAGATTGAGAGGTTCCAAGGACTCCAATGGAGATTCGGTGTTTTCTTGGTTTAGCGGGCTATTATAGGCGATTCATGTAAGGTTTTGCATCTATCGCCGCACCTTTGACTAAGCTAACCAGGAAGGGTGTGAAGTTTATCTTGTCTGAGGATTGCGAGAGTAACTTTCAGTTGCTGAAGGCGAAGCTTACATCTGCACCCATGTTGATTTTGCCGAGTGGTGCAGAGGGTTTTCCAATTTACTCGGATGCATCTCAGATCGGTCTTGGCTGTGTGTTGATGTAGCATGGTAGGGTAGTGGCATATGCTTCTCGCCAGTTGAAGGAGCATGAGCGTAACTATCTGACTCATGATTTGGAGCTTGCGGTAGTGGTTCATGCACTAAAGATTTGGAGACACTATCTTTATGGTGTCCGGTTCGAGGTGTTCACTGACCACAAGAGTCTGAGGTATCTCTTTTCGCAGAAGGCGTTGAACCTGCGACAGAGGAGATGGATTGAGCTCCTTAAGGACTACGACTTCAAGCTTCAGTATCATCCAGAGAAGGCAATGTCGTGGCAGATGCTCTTAGCAGAAGGAGTCTTTACTCCAGTAGGATTGGAAGATGTTAGAGGATGCAGCCTGCGCGATGACTGAGTTAGAGCCACTTTTGAGTCAGGCATTCGTAGCTCAGTTGGCTATTCGGTCCACAGTTTTGGATAAGGTGATTGAGCAGCAGAAGGCTGATCCTCAGCTTCAAGAGATGGTGGGCAAGGCAGGCATTACTCATGATGAGGATGGTGTGATTAGATTTCAGCACCGAGTTTGTGTCCCCAATGTTGTGGATGTCCGTGAGCATGTTCTTGCAGAAGCTCACAGGTCGAGATTTTCTACTCATCCGGGCAACATGAAGATGTATCAGGATTTGAAGAGATCTTTCTGGTGGTCTGGTATGAAGAAGGATGTGGCTGACTTCATATCTAGGTGTTTGGTATGCCAGCAAGTGAACGCCGAGCATCAGCGACCATTTAGGCTTATGCAGAAGATGGAGATTCCAGTATGGAAGTGGGAAGCAATCACTATGGATTTTGTGATGGGTTTGCCCAGATCCACGAAGGGCAATGACTCAATTTGGGTGATTGTAGATCATTTCTCTCCAAGACAGTGCATTTCTTGCTATGAGGAAGAAGCAGTCTGTGGAGAGTTCAGCTAGGCTTTATGTGGGTAGCATTGTGAGTTGCATGGTGTGCCGAAGTCGATTATTTTGGATCGAGACCCGAGGTTTACATTGAGGTTGTGGCAGGGTCTTCAGGATGCTTTGGGTTCCCAATTAAAGCTTAGTTCGGAGTTCCAATCCCCAGACAGATGGACAGTCGGAGAGGACTATCAAGACGCTCAAGGATATGTTGAGAGCGTGTGTGCTGGATTGGAAGGGTGATTGGGAGCGTCATTTGCCTCTTGTGGAGTTCGCCAACAACAACAGTTTTCATGAGAGCATTGGTATGGCTCTGCTTGAGGCTTGTATGGGCCGCCCTGTAGTTCTTCTTTGTGTTGGGAGGAGACAGGTGACAGGCAGTTGATTGGTCTGGAGTTGGTGTAGGAGTCTTTGGATAAGATTCAGCTTATAAGGCAGTGGCTTGTTGCGGCGCAGGATAGGCAGAAGAGTTACGCCCACAACAGAAGGAAGGATTCAGAATTCGAGGTTGGCGAGCATGTTTTTCTGAAGGTTTTGACTACTTGAGGCATTGTCAGGTTTGCAGGCATAGTAAGTTGAGTCTTAGATTCATTGGCCCTTTGAGATTCTTAGGCGGATGGGCAGCGTGGCATATGAGCTAGCTCTACCCCCAGCGCTAGCAAGTGTACACCTAGTTTTCCACGTATCTATGCTCAGAGGTATGTGCGAGATCCATGTAACATCCCTATCCCTCTTTATGGGTTTTCCCTCTCAGCTGAGGTCACGACTGAGTGACCCGTCGCTTTCTGAAGGCGACGGAGGTGACCATCGCCTTCTGATTATGAACGCGTCGGCCACCGCCGTCGTGAGAAGACTCTGACAGCGGACAGTTCTTTTGTCATCTTCTTGTCTGGACGGTGTAGACACGTGTTGGCGTGCATGCTTGAATGCGACATACTGGTTCGTCGCGATCAGATGTCAGCATTGCATGCAAGCCACATGGTGGCTTTGACCGTCAGGGTCACAGACGTTAAGATCGTGACGTAGTTGGGCGTAGCGTTAGCATTGCTAACGCGACGACCAGGGTCATTATGCTCTCAACGTCTGTGTTTTGTTGCTCTGGCCGAGAGCAAATGCCCCATTTGCCTCTTTGCTTTGTGTTTCTTCTTTCAGCGATCTCCCCTTTGTGTGTGCTCTGTGGGAGCTTGGGAAGAAGGTTTGTCGCTTGTCTTGGTAAGTGTTGGTTATGCTTGTGAGGGTTGTATATTTGTTGGTTTGATTGTGAAGATCTCCTCTTCTTTCACTCCTCCTTAATGTGTGTTCTTCATGTTTGGTGTGCAACTTCTCCATTGGCTCAAGGAGGAGGTGCTCGGCTAGGGAGAGGCGGCTCTTGGAGCGTTGGAGCTTGGAGGTGGAGGGGTGCTAGCCTATGAGAAGGCCCCTTTGGGGTGGTTCTTCATTTGGAGGTAGGGACCCCCAAACCATCTCCTAGTTCTACCATGATAGGGCCAAACCCCCTTCTCCAAGACTAGGATCTTTGCTTAGGATGTGCACAGTGCTTCATGATCCTTGTGTGATGGTTGCATGATGTTGGTTTGGTTGAATTCATACTTTGATTGGGGTGTCCATGAAGAATTTTCATGTTGTGCATGTGAGGTTTAGAGTGTAGATTTGCCTTCCTTGGCATGCATGGGGTTGTTTGGGGTGGTTTGGATGATAATTAGCATGTTCCCATGTTTGCATGCCTCCCCTCCCCATGTTGTATCATTTTGTGGCTTTTGGGGTGTGTGTGGTGCTTTGTATGGGGCACTCAGCTGTGGTCGCGACGGGCTTCCCAATCGCAACCAGGTCGCGGCGTATCACTACATCGCGTTCTCTTGAACGCACCCCGACGCTGTCGCGTTTAGCAGACGCGACAGGGTACGTGGCCGGCGTTCGGGAGCTCGGGGTCTTGGTAGATTGCGACCACTGTCCCCATCGTGATGACATCGCGACGATGTATGTGTCGCATTCTGAAGACTCATGCTTGTTACGGAACTCTTAGTCAGTGCGTTCTTGTCACGACACGCTTAAGGGTCGCCTTCTGGTTTCCTATCACGACAGGCAGAATGGTTGTGTTCTAGTCGCGACCTACCGATGCGTTGCCTCTCTGACTAAGAGCGACTGTCAGTAGGCTTTGGTGTTTTGCTTCTTTTGAAACTCAGTTTTCTTGGCACCTGTGCTATTCTTAGTGCAGTGCTACTCTAGTCTCTTCACCCGGTGCTAGGCACATGAGGGCTTGTCCAGAGATAGGTTGTTACTGTCACCTGGGACCCCCGGTCTCCGCGTGTTTGTGTCAGAGGGGGTTGCTCCGGGTGGCGGGGTTTGCTCGAGTCGCTGACTTTGGTAGCAGTAGGGGAAAATGGTGGGACAATGGTGTGAGTCGTTGTAGAGCTCTCTTAGCTAGGTCTGGGACGCTGGGTAGTTGGTAGCTCGTACGATGCAAATCAGCTATTCCTTTCTCACTGCCTCACTATACGTGGTTCCGGAACCATGTAGAGGGGTCAGGCATGGGATGTAGTCCGGTCAGACTACGATAGTTGTGTTTGTTCTTGTTCCACATCTCACTCAGATGGGAGATGCTAGAGATGGACCATTGGTCGAGGGTAAGGCGCATGGCGCACCTGACCGGCTGACTAGTGTAGCGTTCTGTAGCTAGTGTGTTTGTCCAGGTAGTGTCTATTGTCTGTGTTACAGATGGGTTCCTGTGGAGCCTTGGTTTACAAGGGTTTTCTGGTTCCGCTGTGTAGCATAGACCGACGACCGTGTAGTTTCTTTCACGCTTCCGCACTTGACTCTGTTTAGTAGAATAGACTTTACTGCTTTATTTATTAAATGTACTTAGTTCTATTATGCTGTTAGAATTAGTGGGAGATTGGTAGTCCCTACTTGGCTTCTTCGTGAAGCTCACTCCCTTTTTGTAGGTGAGACTTCACAGCAGCTCCCTCCGCGGGGATTGAGGAGACGGGCCCGCAGCAGTCGGCATCTCTAGTTAGCAGTGTTTCCTCTAGCAGTTGTACTTCACCCTCGGGGTATGCCACTAAGGGACCTGTCTTCCTTTTTATATTTAGCACTTGTACTTTTTTTACTTTGGGACTGTACTAGACTGTTATCTAGTAAGGACACTTATCGTTCACTGTGGTGCACTTTAGTACGTTTGTTGTCATTTATCTCTATTACATATCTTGTGAGACTGATCCGTTAGCCCTTTCGGGTCTCCAGATCCGTGGCGGCGATCCGATGTTCGATTCTTGGTGGGAGCGGAGGGTCCGGCCTTCGGGGTCATTACAGTGGTATTAGATCAAGGGGTCTATCAAGACTCGTGGTGGAAATAAGTAATAACGGAAAGACCCTTAGGAAGTACAAGTAACACTGCTAAGCCACTGGAGTTTATCTATTTACTTTTATTGTGTCTATTTTGCAGAACATGCCTCCACACACTCGTAGGCAGGTTCGTGAGCTGGGGAGCGTCAGGAGTTCGAGTCGGACAGATTGGTTGCAGTCGAGCACATGTCGATCGATGCTCAGCCCCAACAGTTCGAGCAGCCTGGGGACCCGTTTGCCACAGGGTGTTCCACTGCGGCAGGGAGAGCCATAGGAGCAGCAGTGGTTTCCGCCCCCGCCAGCCGCCATGGAGCAGTGGTGGAGAGCGATGTTCCAAGGTCCGTGGCAGTACCCGCCTCACCAGCAATACCAGTAGTACCCACAGTACCCTCATTACCAGCCATACCAGTAGTTGCCGGGAGGAGGTCAGCAGTACGCAGAGGAGCAGCCACCACCGACCCCTCATGCAACACCGGTTCAGCCAAAGGTACCCCCGTGGTATGGCAGCAGACTCCAGTTGCAGCGGTAGCACCCGGGGACCGCACGGCACTTCTAGAGAGGTTCTTCATCTTCGATGTAAGACCCCGGATTTTTATTCTCTTTATATAATGTATGTATATGAGCGGTGTGTTGGGTGTTCGGTTGTTGTGTGCTTAGCATGCGTTAGTTCATTGTGCCTACTATAAATTTTATCCTTCCTTGAACATGAGCATGTGCGTGTATCTGTATTTATATATATAGATACGGGTATATGGTAATTGATGCAGAAGTGAAAAACTAAACAACTAGAGGTGTATTATGAATACCAAGAATCTCTGACTTAGGATACTTGAGTAACACTATGC